>CANYLF010988022.1:0-19599 GCA_948193215.1 Bocquillonia castaneifolia | reverse complement strand
TTATGGATTAAATTATTCTATTTAGTTATAGCATATTATTTTAGGTATTCAAAGTGAATGTGTAAATTAAGTGTAAGAATTTGAAAATGATAAGAGCTGAAAAGAAAATGAGGGGTCAAATTGTATAGAACCTTGTTCGCTAAGAAATGCTAAAAAAGGCACCTGGTGCGCAGTACACCAAATCTCAAAAGGACCAACATAAAGCAAAGATGCTACACGTGTCAAACCAACATTACCCAATAGGTACTGAACATGCTTTTAGGCTGACTTGTTTTCCCGCCAAAAAATCGCACACAATCCCAATTTCTCGTATACGTGTCAAATGGCAACCACATAGACGCACTAGGCGTACTTTAGCAAAGGAATTTTAACATGCGCCTTTTCACTAAAACATGCATTTATAATGATCCTTTTCAGCTTCCCTTCCTAAAACACTCGCTACTCCCACTTTCCTCTTCTCAGATCACTTGCAGATATATTCCAAAAAAAGAAACAAAAAAAACTCAAGCCCTAAAGATTATCCGTGCGTTTTCAGCATTATCACTTGTCGTTTGATCTCAAAACATCGTCTCTGTGTTTCAATAGGTAGCAATTGTCATCTATCATATTCATAACATTTCATTTATTTTTTTTGAAAGGTTTCGTTTATTTTTTTTGTTAATTTTTTGTTTGTTTTTTGAGACTCGTTAAAAAAGGAAGTGTTTTTGAGTCATTTATTTCTTTGTTGTTTATTGCGTTTTCTTTTTGGACCACACTTAGTGCTATTATGCTTCATGTGTGTTGTTTTGATGTGAAAAAGGAGGGTCCTTTTCTTTTTTTTTTTTAAATAAATTTGTAGTTTTTCTTTATATATTTATTTATTTTGACAGATTTTGGAGAAAATGGAAGGGAGAGGTAAGAAGAGACAACTAATAGAAGTAGATGAAGAGGAAAATGACAAGATATACAAGTTTAAGATACTAATGCCAGATGAGATGACTGTAGAGTTGAGATTAACAGACCCCGGTGATGAAATTGGTTTTCAAGATTTTTTGCAAATGGTTAAGAAAAAGCACCTTTTGCAAAGACAACAAGAAGCACCGAAGATTAATAGAAGGCCTGTGAATTGGGGTTTTGGACAAATGTACTTTGAAGATGGCAATGACAATAAAATCAGAGACAAGATTAAGCTCTCCTATTTCAAGCCTTTTAAGTCTCACTGTCTAAAGTTACATGTTAGTGTTACATTTGTTCATCAAAAGTTTTTTTTTTTTTCTTTTTTCTATATTTTTTGGTATTGTTCCGTCGATGATACTTTTTTTTTTGGAAATAGGATGGTTCCCCTGATGTTACTAATACGTATCAGGTTGGTTGCTATTTTATTCACTGTTGTTGTGTATGTTCATGTGAAAAAGGTATTTTTTTTGGATTAATAAAGTCGCTCGGTTTTGTAGAATATGTGGGATTTGACGCCTGATACGGATTTGCTGAGGGAGTTACCGGAGGAGTATACTTTTGAAACTGCTCTAGCAGATTTGATTGTGAGTTGTTGATTATTTTGTCTTAACGGGTTTAGTTATGTGGTTATCTACTTACTCTCTGTTTGCTGTTTTATCAGGATAATTCCTTGCAAGCAGTTTGGTCTAATGATCCAAATGATATGAAAATGATTAAGTAAGACTTCACTTCAAATTGTTGATTCAGTTTTTCTTTCTATTTTTTTTTTTATTTCATTTTCAACTTGTGGCATTTTGTATTGTAGATTTGAAATGAGCTATCATATGGAGCTCTCTGAGTTTATAATAATATTCTCTTAACTAGTTTTACAACCATTGAATTAGCAGAGGCTTATCACACTTCGTGCTAAAATAATGTTGAACCACCTTTGTGCTTGTACTAAATTAGTATTGATTCACTTTTCATGCCATTGATAAAACAATCCAGGTTCTAATTGTTTATCTGATGGTAAATGCCTTGTTTTTGTAAAAATTGTTTTCTTATTATTTAGTTTCTTTAATCTGCAGAGTTGACATCATGGAAGATAGCATTTCAATTTTTGACACCGGTCCTGGAATGGATAATAGCGATGACAACTCCATAGTAAAGTGGTATGTTATGTCGAATTTTTGTTACATTTGTTCATTTCTCTTTTACTAATTAAGTTAATTTTATCATTTAATTGGCATAGAGGTTTTGCAGATGTACGAGGATTTCTCTCTTACTAATTTTATCGTTTCTCTCTTACTAATTATGTTAATTTATCGTTTAATTGGCATAGAGGTTCTGCAGATGTACGAGGGTTGGTCACTTTTTTGAAAACAAGAGTTTGGAAGTACTCACCCCAGAAAGGAAGAAAGTGGTTTCTAATTGCAAGAATTTGGCTTTTATCTGATTTTCTTTTTTGTCACCTCAAGACACATGGAAAAGTCAATAACAAGTTTTCAAAGACACATGATGACAAATTTAGATGAAAATAATACGGAAACAAAATTTTGAACGAAGCTTTGGGGTAAAAAGTGGTTCCTATTTTCCATTTAGGAAGTCAATATGGAAAGCCAATTTCTAGATAATTCTTTCATTTATCTACAATTTGGAAGTAATCCTTATTCACTTTTATTAGTCGCATTTTCCAAAGTACACTGCTAGCTGATCCATTTCCTGAGTGACGCTAACAATGTTTAAATATTTTTCCAATGAAACATGGGAATAATGTTGATATATACATATAATTCTGCATAATAATTGGCATGCAATCTGTTCTGGTGACTTATCTCTCTCTATAAGGGGTCATTATAATTTATAATTGTGTAGCTCCTCTGGTTGCTTCTGTAATTCTTGAGCAGGATTTACATTGTTTTATTCATATTCAGGGGAAAGATGGGCGCATCACTTCACAGATCATCCAAGGCAAAGGCAATAGGGGGTAAACCAACATACTTAATGGTAATAATATACTCTAATATGAAGTAATTCTGTCTCTGAGGCTCTTAACTCACATGCTCTCAAAATTAAGAACGTAGTTTTCTGTCTCCTTAGGCTAGGATGTTTTCTGTTGTTTTGTTATGTTTTGGTTTTAGTCTTTTAGATGAGAAATTTTAATGATAGGTAGGTTGTTTTGTTATGTTTTGGTTATAGTCTTTTAGATGAGAAATTTTAATGATAGATAGGTTATGTGATCATGAATTTAGCTTTAATGGCCATCTGCATTCCCTGATTTGTTGCATGAAAACCATTCTTTTGATAATGCAGCCTTACTTTGGTATGTTTGGATATGGAGGACCTATTGCATCCATGCACTTGGGAAGGTATGACCTTTCTCTCTCTATATCCATCTCTCTCTTTTACATTCAGACGCGCACAAACACATCTTGTGCATACCAATCATGATATTCAAGGTCTGAAATAATTCAATAAATTGTTTGGTCCAATTTTGGTCCCAATCATCTAATTCATTATATTGCATTGTGCACTGTCATAGGCGTGCTTTAGTGTCATCCAAGACAAAGGAGTCAAGAAAAGTTTATACTTTACATCTTGAGAGAGAAGCTTTGCTTAGCAATTCTTGTGCTGAGCTAACATGGAGGGTAATTAACTTCTTCAAGCTGTTATTCTATCGTTTTGAGAGGACACCATTTCCTTTTCTTTCTTTTTTTTTGCATACAGTCATGCTTCATAATTCCTGTCTATTTTTGGTATAGCCTAGCAAGTTTCAAAAACATTTTTATAGATTGTAGCATATTTACCTATTGCTTGAAACGTATCTGTACCTTTTATCTCAGACTAATGGAGGAATGAGAAATCCTTTGGAGGAGGAAATTGAAGAATCTCCTCAAGGAAGTTTTACGAAGGTAAACTTTACTGCATTTAGTTTTTTTTCCTTTTGGACTTTCTTCTGTTTTTTTTCATGTTTTACCATTTTAGGACTAAACTCAGGTTTATCTTTGGTCTGGAAAGACTATTTGAAGGGCAAGTTGAGTTACCCGGACTTGAACTTGAATTTAAACATAGCTTCAACTCAAGCAAGGTCTAGGACAATTGCATTGGACTTGGATTACTTATTTATATATATGTTTATTCTAGAATCATGCAACGTACAATAATTCTCAATGAGTAAATTATGCATGCAATGTCTAGCTTGTGCTTGCTTTGATATGAAATGCTTGCATAAGTTTTAATCTTGAACTATTTTAGCTGATGCAAGCAAGTGTGATTGTCTCATCAATTATACATGTATATGAGCAAAGCTTCTGTCAGTTCAATTTACTTCGGTATTCTGCACAACAACCATAATTTTTCATGGAGTAGATAAATTCTTTCATACTTCGTCAAGTTTCTGGGGCTGATTATAGGATTCATCAATAATTAGATTTCATGACAACACACTAGATGAATGCAGGTTTTCACATTTTGACAATACACTATATTTTTTTTTGTTTAAAATATATTTTAAATTTGCTTCAGTTATAGAATTATCACTTGCACTGGAAAGTGTCAATTTGGAAACTTTTGAAGGCTGCCTGTAATAAATTTTTGGCTTTAAATATCTTATAATCCAAGTGATGAAATTTTCATATAATGCCGATATAACTTTTCCTAGTGCATAGTGCATCATGGGTGGGTGATTTTGTCTACGTTGCCTATTTATGTAAATTTGTGTGGATCTATATTATATTCTCTCATAAATATTCATTAAATTCTCAAGAAAATTGTTTGTAAGCTTTTTATCACAAGTGCAAGTCTCTTGGCAGAGGGGTCTGTCTTGTCCTTGCGATGGCTTCATACTAATGTGTTGTATAAATATCGAACAGGTTGAGATATTGGAACTTAAAATGAAAAACTTGGGCATATATCAACTCCAGTGTAGGCTGAAGGATATATATTTTCCTTACATTCAGGTGGGTCAAACCAATTAACTTTTTTTTTTTTTGCCTTTCATTTTTCAATCAGTTAGCCATTCAATGGGGTGAATTGGTTGACTCAAGGTTAAGATGAGCATTTGTTGAAATTCACCATTAGTTTTACTTATTCTGAAAGAACTAGAAGCATACTAAATTTTGGCATTTCTATATTTATATACTTCTGGCATCAGGTTGGTAGGAGAAAATTACATGTTAGCAAATATAATGAAGAGATCTTTTTATGTTTGTGGTTTTGTTTTGCTTGGTACTATTTTCATGAAGATGAATTAATTGGGTCATATTACATTCAATTCTTTGCATTACTTACTTTTTTTTCTCTCTTTATTTGGATAATTTCTCTTTTGCTAATTTCCAATCAATTTGTTTTCCATCAACTAACAGAATCATTGTATAAATGGGTTCTACAATTTGTGCAATTGTTGTAGTAAATTCTTGCGTTTTGAGCACTTACTTAGATTGGAATCAAACTTTTGTTTTGAATGTCATAACAATTCTGGGGGACGTGTTGATAAAAAATTATTGTATCAATGTTCACTTTGGGCAAGACAAAAGATCCAATAGGCCAGGAAGGGGAGAGAGAGAATAAGTAGCAGAGAAGCTTTGTAAGGCTAGAAAGAGAGTCAGAGAGTCATTCATCACTTGCAGTCTTAGGAAGTTATGGAGAATAGTCATTCATCACTTTCTTTCCTTTTCTTTTGTTTTTTTTTTTTTGAAAAACATTATTGTGTAGTTTCATGTTCACTATCCTTTTCCAAAATTTGCAATTATTACAAATTATTTTATCTAATTGCAGTGTGATGACCTATCCAACAAAGGGAAGACTACTAGACCAATTACTTTTAAGGTTTGGTGCCCTTTTATAATTGTTTAATTGTTACTTTTCTATGGTATGCTCTCGACGTGGACAATAACCATATATGCCCTGTTGATTTTATATGTAGGTGTGTTCAGTTTTGGGATTGTCTAAATCTTCAATGAACTTCTGGTCTCTAGGAGTTGATAAGCTAAAAGCAAATATCTGGAAATGATCAACCTTAAAAATTGATGATTTATAATATAATTTTTACTAAAGTAAAAAAAAGAAAGCTCTCATTTTATGTGTTGCCAGGAGTTTTTTTTCAATTTCAAGAGGGGTCTTTCAAATTGATAGTTCTTATCATTGCAAAGCATTGCTGTAAATACAAACAAGTGGAGCAATGGAATATATGAATTAAATTTATAATTTTGGAGGTTCTAGTTTATAGAAATATGTTCTTGCTTTTCTTAATGCTGTGAACTTCAGAATTCAACATGTTTTGACACTGACGGTGAATCTACCATTTATGGGAAGTAATTTTTATTCTCAGGTTAATGGTATTGATTTAGCTGAGATTGAAGGTGGAGAAGTTTCAATTACAAATTTACACTCCTGCAACGGCCCAGAGTTTGTTTTTCAGCTACATTTTACTGTCAAACAAGATAATGGAGGAATCAGAAGTCTAGGTATACATCATATACTCTAGTTTGTTTTGTTATTTTACTTTATAGTTCAGTTTTCTCAGAATAACCTCATTATTTCCTTCTCTTCTTGTGAGCCTAGTGCCGACATTTCTCTCATCTTGATTGGGTACAACATTTACCAGATATATATATTGCTGTTTCTGATCTTTTTTTGAATAAGGTTCTAAGAGTGGAAGTGCTTCACGTTTAAGGGCATGTCAAGAAGCTAATGCACGCCTCAAGTGTGTTTATTTTCCCATTGTTGAGGTATGGTAATAGCAAGTAAAACATGTCAGTTCTTTTTGGATGTTACTGAAAAATTTGAACTTATCTGTTACAGGGGAAAGAGAGTATCGAGAAAATATTAGGTATGTTAGAAGCTAAAAGTTGTGGAATTCCAGAAAATTTTCAAACCTTTAGTCGAGTGTCAGTTCGTCGGCTAGGTCGTCTACTTCCAGATGCACGCTGGGTGAGTTGGAATACATTTTTGCACATTAATGAATGTGATAATATCAGAAATCACTAGTTTCCGTTCTAAGCACTTTTTTTGTTTTGCTTTTTTTTTTGTTTGTTTTTTTTTTTGAGGGGAAGTAATGCTTTGTTACAACTTACAACATTTACAGGAACAAAGCAACATAGTAAAAACTATCTGTGCTTTCTACAGTTCACATCATTAGGGGCACATGACAGCACTTGCCATGCACTCTAGGAACCTGAATTTTTTGTTAAGTTATTTTATTGTGAAGTACTGATTAAAATCACATACAATGCAAACTGTTCTGCTCATGTGCACAGTGCAGAGTGTTCTATTCGTGCTTTACGTCTTATATTTCTATCTTGGTTTGTGTCCAATTCAGCAATTTTTGCACACCATGTGATATACTTTTGGAAAGGTTGTATCTGTTTTATACCATTGCTTGATTTGAAGCAATAGCTTTTGTGAAGGTAGAAATGCTGTTTCCAGTTTAACCACAGTACACCAAAATGCCTACAGTAACTTTAAACATTCAATATAAGCATTACCTTTTTATATTTTATCACATTCTTTTTTCATCTATTCATCTTTACCTTTTTGCATCTTTGTAAATTATGTCCCAGTATTTGCTCTTGGTTGGGCCTCTCACATGTAATTGTGGTCATTTTTGCTTTGCCTTAGGCATGCCTTCCCTTTATGGAAGTTGGCCAGAAAAAGGGAGATATGGCTCACTTGTTTAAGAGATGTTGCTCACGAGTTAAATGCTACGTAGGTGAGTTGGATGCATACTTGTTAAACTAATTTTTCTAAAAGATTAGTTTTTCTTTTATTTTTCATGCCATCAGTAAGCTTCAGCAAGTACCGTTGTGATTGCAGAGACTGATGCTGGTTTCAATCCGACACCTTCTAAGGTGAGGCACAAAGATGCTTCATCAAGTAGTGGTACTCTTATTGTCTTGGATACGAATTCATTATGAATATCCTTGATCCTTATTTGAGAAAAAAATGCTGATTATTTTGAGCATAGGTGATTTTTTGCTAATCTCTGAAAATGTAATAGATGAAAGCACTATGTGAAAAAATTGGTTAGTGATAAAGAGTGAAGTACAGCTGGTCGCAACTGTATATAAAGTATGTGGATTCCAAAAAGGAAATTTAACTTAGTTGATGCAATTGAATTGCTTTGCAGACTGATCTAGCACATCATAATGCTTTTTCTACAGCTTTGAAGAACTTTGGCAATAAGAAGCTTGATAAGGAGAAAGGTTAAATTTTCCTATTTGTTTACCTATAAGACACTACTTATAATTGGTTTCTCTTGTTTGTTAGTTGTTTTATTCAAATAAATTTATTTCTGCAGAAGTCAATATAGAAATTTTCTGGGATGGTAAACTGCTAAATCCTGTGCAATTTGAAAAGGAGTATCGAGAATGGATTCTTCATATGCATAGGCATTATGATGAAGAAGTTGATACTGGTGAGGATGATCCAGTTCTTGTTGTCAGCCCAAAAAACAAAAAGGGACTTGGGATTTCTTCTGATGGTAGGGAATTGCTGGCTCCCCTTTAATTCTTTATATTTTTGTTGTTTCCAAATCATAAATTCTTTCTCTCAATGTAGATGTTTTTTACTCTTCTTTTTTCTGTTCGTGATTTCTACTGATTCTATTTAATCATGCAATTTTGGATTGGTGCGTTGGTATGTTCTGGCCTTTTTTGTATTATTTTATCATTTTTTTTGGGTAAATGAAAGGACCTTTTTTTTTTCGAAAGCTTTCATAAAAAAGAAGCAAATGTAGTTCTCATGCTTTCTATTTTCTCATGTATGTTAGTTTGAAGGACTGATCAAATCTATCAATTCCCTTATAGAGGTGACACTGGAATCCTAAATTATAGCACAATAGACAACCTTTCCGTTATTGATGTAAATAATCTAGTGTCTACTTCTTTGGTTGCATCCCTTGTGTGTGCTGAACTCTAAACTGTCAGTAGATCATTTAATCATTTCATATTTGATTTGTAGTTTTGCGGGTGCATGAGGCTTTGAAGAGAAAAGGAACTTATTGGGAATCTGGGCAGAAAATAAAAGTTCTCAAGGGGGCTTGTCCTCGACTGCATAAAAGCAATTTATATGCAACAATTGAATATTTTCTGATTGAAGGATTTCAAGGGGATGCTGGTATGCAAAAGAATCGAACTTCCTGCTATTTTTTCGTCGTTTTTTTTTATTGGCTTTTCATAGGATTGAGTTTCCTACAATGTTGAGAAGGCTAGAAGTGGATAGTTTTATTTGAGGTGAATTGTAAGTTCAATTTTATGGGCATAACCTTACAGTTTTTTTTTTTCTTCTAAATGTTGGTTATCTGTTCAATAGGGGAAGCTCGAATTATATGCAGGTATTTTACCCAGGCATTTTAAGACACTAAATTATATCATCATGTACTAATCTGGTTTAATAAGAGATCATGTGATCTTGATGATATACATCTAATTACTTTGCTTCTGCAGACCAATGGACACTGCAGATGAGGATGGCTGTGTCATTACAGTGAATGATGGGAATGCCAGTTTGGATATCCATGACTCTTTATCTTTGCCCATTAGTGTAATCGATTCTGGGAAGGTTTGCTGATTTTGTATCTTATCTCTCTTTATACATGCTCAATTATCTTACACTGTTATATAGAGCTGAGTAATCTTCTGATTCTTGAGCCACTGTTGTTAGTGCCTAGCTATTGATACTGCTGAGTGGAATTGCCAACTTGAGAAGCAACGACTGAGAGCTCCGTCCAGAATCGATTTGCTAGATGCAGGACATTGTCAAGAGTTGGAAGTTGATGGGGTCAGCGTACCTTTAAGTCTTTAACATTTTTGCTTGCTTTTCTATGGAAAATTACCCTTTGAGATTTCTTCTCAATATTTCTTTTTGCTCGAGTGGAGAGGATTGATTAGCTATCTACAAACTTACAAATAATGGAATTAAAAAAGATAGAATTATGAATCTTCTGTATCTCTATTGAATTGTCGAGATGAAATGGACCATCCTGTTTCTGTCCACTGGAAGATTTTCATCCGTTGCTTTCATTTATTCTTGGTTATTTTTCAGATGTTACCTTTTAGTGTTATAACTGAAGCTGGACAAGTTCCTCCATCTGAAATTGTGGCTGTTGTTAGGCCTGCCTCTTTCAATTCTTCTAGCACTTCAAACAGTTTGGACCAAAAGTATATTCTCAAAAGTAACTCAGAAATGACTATGAAAGTTAACTTCAGGAGAGAAGCCAAGGATTGCCATGTAGATCATAAATACTCTACTTGCATCACTTCTTCTAGTCGCAAGGGCATCAATGGCTTATATATTTTTTCATTGGGTGAGAAGTTCCCCAATTTATTTCAAGAAGCAGGTGTTTACACATTTTTATTCTCTCTTGTAAGTAATAAACTGAAATTCTAGGTGGTGTTATCCATATTTTGTGCTGCAGTCTGGTCTTGGCATGTCTGTATGCAATCTCTAAAAGCAAACACAATAAATTCTGCTTGTTAGGTTGGTTCTGGTTGCGAGGATTGTGAGAAAAGTGTGCGAGTAAGGGCATCTTCAAAAGTTGGAAAGTGGAAACTTTTGACTGATAAGGGTAACCAAACATATACTGTGAGGTAATGCAATTTTAAGTTATCCTCTTATGATTGTTTTGTCAGCCATTGCTTCAACTTTGATGTGTTTAATAATTGGAGTTCTATCTTTAATTCTACATAAACACAATAAATTTACCTCATTGTATTCATTATCTGATCCAACATTGATAATGGACAGGGTAGGTTCAGCTTTTCAAGCGTTGACTGTTGCATGTTTTGACAAATATGACAATCGGATTCCCTTTGTATCACTTCCAGCAGTGACCGTTAAGCTAAATTTTGATAATGGCATGGTTTCTCAAGTCAAGAATACTCTTTCTTCTGATAAACTGACTCTTAACATTAAGGTGTGGTTTGGATCCAAGTTCTTTATCATCAGATAATGAAGTCTATTAATAATAATTTTGAGTAATAGCTTAATTTTTGGATTTCCTAATTATGAAGCAGGTACTGATTGAAAGCAGCAAGTTGGATGAAATTCGGCCAACTTATGAAGCCATATTACAAATATGCCCAAAAGATAACCTGGTTCCACTTTCTATCCCATGTAAAGGTACTATGGTTCATAACTGACAATTCTGAAATGAGTCAGGAAATCAATTTTTTACTTATTTGTTTGCAGTTGTCAGTCTAACTCTTGGTATATGCTTTTGGTTTCATGATGTCAGTCACTCCTGGACTTCTGGATCATGTCATAGCCCAACCACCACTATCAGAAAAACAATTGCTTCCAGGATTTATGGTTAAGGAGTTATCATTAGAGGTAACGTGGGTGATCAGTATTGTCTTGGTTGCTAAAATGGGTATTCATGCTTTTTTTTTATGGATTTATTTTTAAATCCTGATCATCATCCAATGATAGTTTTCAAAATATTGCCCTAATAGTAGCTCTTATACTCCTTAATCTCTCATACTCCTTAATCAGCCCCTTGCAGTAGCTCTTCCATAGTTGCATGCCATGTTGCAAAATGCATCACATGATTTAGTATTGAATGCTGATAATGAACTATACTTGAGATCAAATTCCTTATGTGAACGGCCGTGTTTAACTGTGGAAGTGGCAAACTTCTAACATGTTAATCTTGGTCTATTCTTTAGCGCTTGCATATGTTACCTTATAATTTCCCATTTGGAGTAGAAATTTTTATTGAAGTGCATTTGAGATTTTTGCAGTCTACACAGCATGGAATTACTCCAAAAAAAAAAAGATGGCATTTGTAGATAATATTAGTTGAATCACCTGCAACTTTCTTATATTGTATGTTTGACAAACCAATCTAATTATGTGGAGCATTTGTAGGATTCAAAATCTTAAGTTAAGAAACATCCTAATATTAGACATTTTATAATCTTGGAACGTGAAATTCTCAGTTGCTGACTACCAGAAGAAAAGGCATAAGCACGTCTTTTAGTTACAGGAGTTGAGTTCTTGCTGACATGGTTGTTTTGCATATCGCTTCCAGATGTTTGATGGTTATGGTAATCATGTAGCAAAAGGCTTGGAAGTTCAATTGAATGTCAATGGATTTCGTATCCTTGATCAAATAGGTTCAAACCGTAAGGTCAGTTTGATTGTTGTTATATTCATGCTATCACATTGTTCATGGCCGATATGTTTCCCATATTCATTTGTTTGACCATTATTTAGCCTTTCATGAAATCATGTGCGTTCATCAATAGAACAAGTGAAAGAAGTGCGAGTTGAGGGTATCATTTTAGGAGCGTGAAGTAGAAAGAGTTAGTCAGTTAGGATATAGAGAGATCATTTCCATGGCAATTTCTAAAGTCTTTACCCTTCTATGTTTATTGCGTATGTTGAAAATAGTTGGATCAACGTGTTGTCAGTGTTTAACCAGTCATTCTTTGTGGATACTATATCACAATTATTGATTCCGTTGACAGTTGATTATATAATACATACAATATGCTGATTACTTAAGGAATCCTTCTAATTGTTGCTTTTAGTTTTGGCATCTTTCCCGTTTTCATGTATGACTGATCCTATATTATATATGTTGCAATTGGTTTGTTTTGTATGGGAAATTGTCTATTGCTGGTATTGTGATCAATTATAATACTTGTAGTGGTTGTGCATTTAATATGGTGATGCTTCATGTTGTTCGATTGTTTAATTTTTAAGTTTTCAATATAGGTGGATGATAGTGGATGCATTGACCTTAGCGGTATCCTGAAAGTCTCAGCTGGCTTTGGAAAGACGGGTATTTCATTATAATTATGTAGCTTTCAATTCCTCTTAATTTCCCATTATCTTACTCTTATCGAGACAACTTTTGAGGCATAAGCACTCTGAAAAATAATAAAAAGCCAAACAATAAACCAAGAGAAAAATACACTAAACATGAACTTTGTTTTTAAGGAACATTGTTGTCTGTATGGAAATGGTCAAGACTCAGGACATTTTCTGCTTACTTTGGACTATATATCTACTTATTTCATTATAACTTTTCAGTTTAGTAATTAACTGCTATAATTTATAAAGGTCGGTAGTCTATTAAACATCTGGAGATATAATATTCCTAAATTTTGACTTTGATTACTGAAAATTACGAATCCTGTAACTGCAATAGTTACTCCGAAGCTACAACAATGATCCAGCAGCTATCCTAGAATGAACTATCTAAAACTTTTATATTTGTTTCTCCTGATCAATATGAATGTGTCGTTAATTGATTTGATAAGTTGATCCTGACCTAGATGCCTTGTCTACAATTTACCTGGCAAAGGAATCTGGGCCATGTATTTGAAAAATAGCTAAACAGACTGTGTTGTAGGAATGTCTAGCAGTAAACACTTGATATTTGTTGTTTGTGGTAACTATATTTTACTTCGCTTTCTGCAGTGTCAATTTCTGTTTCACATAGTAACAGAGTAGTTTACAAGGAAGAATTTGAAACTGGGAAGAGGGAGTTGAGACTTGCATCGAAGGTTTGTGATGCTTCGCATCTGTTCTAAGTTTCATATTTATTTGATTCTCAGTCATAATTCTATTAGTTTATTTCAGGTACCAGAGTATTTAACTGCTGGTTCTAGGCTGGAAAACATAGTTTTTCAAGTTGTTGATTCTGAGGGCAATGTGGATAAAACAATACATGATGAAGACAAGTTTAGTCAATCTCATACACTTAAAATAACGTCCGAGTCCTTCGAATCAGATGATTGTGTTCAGTATGCTTTCAGGCATGGATGCTGCACTGTCCCTGTTATTTCCCTACCTCGAATCGAAGGAAATTTTTGCTTCATAGCTGCTCACACCTGTTACCCGGAGCTACAGATAAGCATTAATATGTCTGTCTTACCAGCAGCATATCTGAACTACGATGAAGTTCAGACTCAATGTTCCGGTGGAAAGGTCTTATTGCTCCAGGATTCATCATCACTTGAGCATGTCAGAGACTCACCAACACCAGATAATGCAGGAAACCTGGTGCTGTCAATTGTGAACCTTGAGAAGGTACAATAACATTGTAGTATAGAACATTTGTTTGTGGATTAAGTTCTGTTTTACAAGTGGCATAGAACATCCGTTTGTTTATTTACATGCCTACTACATTTTGTAGTATAAAAGGGCTGATTTTTTTTTTTTTTTAGTTTTATTTTGCAAGTGCTTAAAATAGCTATTGTATGGCTTCTGTGCTTGAGTTTTATCTTGGACTATCTTCTTCAGGGACTTGAGGATGACATTTGCAAATATGGCCTGCGAATTGGAAGCCTGGAAAGCCATCTAAAAAGGCTGAATGATATGAAGTTGGAATGTGAACTATGCTTATCTGAGCTGCAAGGTTGTGTATTCCTTGACCCTGTCTGCAAGATTTTTTTATATATATATTTTATCACTGTCCATAACTGCTATAGAAACATGTACATTAATTTCCAGTTTTTGTTGGTCTAAGTTCCTTGACCCTGTCTGCAAGATTTTACTTGCTATGATTTTGTTAGCTTATTACGTATCTTCAGATGTCAATTCGTACTTGTGAGCCTCATGGCAAACTTAGGCGGCCCATGAGCCACTACTTTATCGACTGTTCAACACATTGTCGTTGCTCACTTTTCTGCTAGTAGCCGAATTCGGAACATTTTGCTTGAGATGTATTATAAATATTTATTTATGCATATTGTGTTATTTAAGCATGAAAATGTGCTGAAATATCCACTGTCTGATCATGGTTCCTCACTGTTGACTTATACGCAGCCTCTTTGGAGCCTTGTTTGTTTAATACTCTAAACTATATATGCACAAAGGAGGAGATAACAGAACAAATCAATAAGAGGAGCCACTCCGCAGCTGCCATGATTAGCCATCTTTCTGGCGGCTTGTCATTTCAAGAGCAGCAGAAGCATTTTATGGACGATATAGTTGGCTTGGTTGCACTACTTGGAACTGTTCGCACCCATGCACTAAGCAGGTCTCTCATCATTCATAATATCTCTTTTGACTGCTGTGAATGCTTTTTTTTATTTTATGTTTTTTGACTTTCTGGACCAAATTATTTGCAGGATTTTAGCAGAATACTTGGGTGAAGATCAAATGCTTGCTATTGTATGTAGCTCATTTGACACTCCTTCTGCTCTTGAGGAATACAAGGCAAATGGAGAAGTTGATTGCGAGCTTGGTCTCCATGCAGAAGTAGCTGCTCTTGGAAAATCTATCTCTGGTCGATTTCTTGTTATATGCCTCGACGATTTGAGGTATGGTAGGCTTCTATGGCTAGAGTTTTACATGTACAAGATTGTGAAAATAAATCTCCCCATTTTAGATTTTTAGTTCCCTAACCTAGATTAAGATTTTAATAGTTAAGATAAGTTTGTTGAGGAACAAATGTCTATGAAGCCCTATAATGTTCTACTGGATTTCAGCTAGCATCAATTTTCCTTCCTTGTACTACATATCTATTAGTATATCCGTCTTTTATACCTTTTCTATTTTGACCTTGGAGTGCAATAATTGTTCCATTGAATTCTTGGCATTTTTGTTGCATACGCAACATGTATTATAGCGGGTGCCTGTTTAAAGGAATTTTTCATGCGGAAACAAATGATACAAAAGCCACATTCATTTTGAGCAGGGTTTACAGAGATGTTGAAGAGAATGAACCACAAAGAACACTGACCTTGCCGAATCCTATTTTGCCTAGTGGGGAGGCTGCATCAGGTTTCATTGGGTATGCAGTGAATATGATACACTTGGATGCCAATTGTTTGGATATTAAAACACGAGATGGCCATGGTCTTAGAGAGACCTTATTCTACCGACTTTTTGGTGAGCTCCAAGTTTATGAAACCAGAGAGCATATGAAAAATGCTCGTGCTTGTATTATGCATGGAGCTGTCTCACTGGATGGTGGCATTCTAAGAGAGAATGGATTTATTTCTCTTGGACAGGGGTATGAATCTCTCTCTTCTCTATATATATGTATATGCATAAGAAATTTTGTAAATTAATGTTTGATTGGTGGGACTAGGTGTGGCAGTAATAATTTGTAGTAATAGAGAGAATTGTTTTGTTTTTTTACATGATTTGTTGGGAACTTAGAATCAGTCTTCCAGAACAGCTTGATAAATCTTGTCAAAAAGATGAAATGTCTGGCACAAAATTGTTTAAGGTGCAAGTTCTATGGTCGCTCCTAGGTAAATGAAAATAAAATAAAATTTCTTCTTGCTAGCTTAATGAAAATTAAACGATTGGCATCTTTTTGTTAGATGTCACTGATATCCGCATGAAGCAGTATGCATAATACTAGCTTGAACATCATAGAGAATTTTAATTTGCATTTTG
Source organism: Bocquillonia castaneifolia (assembly GCA_948193215.1). Taxonomy (NCBI): domain Eukaryota; kingdom Viridiplantae; phylum Streptophyta; class Magnoliopsida; order Malpighiales; family Euphorbiaceae; genus Bocquillonia; species Bocquillonia castaneifolia. The sequence goes on along the minus strand of CANYLF010988022.1, from coordinate 3,324 downwards.
CAAGGTTCGATTTTTAAAGTGTACATATTGTTCTGACCATATGCATGTGTGAACTGAAGTACAACATTGTAAGCAAGCTGACTTGTTTGTGTGTAGGAACCCGAAGATTTGCTTTCCAGTGGAATTGGCAGAGGAAGAGATGCATGTTTCTCCAATAGTGATGGAAGTGAAGAAGCAAAGTGAAGCAAAGGAGAGAGAGTTACAAGAGATCGAATGCCAAATAGAGAAGTACACCAGAAGCTATCAGAAGGCTAGGAAAAAATTCAGTAAGAAGTCAGAGCAATATAACAATTTTCTGGACCAAATGGAAGCCAACGCAGTAAAAAGATAATTGCTTGCTTGTCCAACATGATCAAACAATTAACAACTCTTTCCTCCGTATTTTTGCTTCACCCTTTGCGCTATGGAAAATTAATGCATGTTTGTCAATGGGATAGTAACTCTCTCATCTTTTAGTAAGCAGCGTTGGTGTTTTTATGCTTTATTTACTTCCTTTTAGCAGAAAGTGGCACGGTTATATAGCAGCTTGGACTACAATTTTAAGAAATTTAATATTTTTTTTTGGGGGAAATTATTGTGCCATAATCTCATTTTTGTATATCTTGATACTGAGCGTGCCATTCCACTAATATGAGCAGCATTTCGGTCAATCATTGCTTTGGAGACGTTATATTGAGGGTTTGCAACTGTTTTAATTTGAAAACAAGTCCGTGCTCTTTTTTTTTTTTTGGATGAAAATTAACAAAACTATATCACCAATAAATAAACTCCTTTCTTTACAAATTATTATTATTATTTTTCTTTAGAAATTCTTTTATTCTTTTATTTTTTGTTTTTCAAGTCTAATGTAATATGTAACTCCACCAAAATAAATTCAATAGCAAAGTCGCAGACAGTATAACATCATGGAAAATAATTGTAACAGATATATCATGACAGCAAAACATGAAAAACAGATATATCATGACAGCAAAACATGAAAAAAATTATTAAAAAAAATCAATAATTATAGTTTTCAAATGAAAAGTTGATAGCCTGCACATAAATTCTAAAATTTGATAGAAAAGAAATGATAAATCACAAAAGTCAAAGGAAGCCAAAATTAACAAACAAAGCGTTTAAAAAGGCAAAGAAAGATAAAATAAATAAATCAAAAAATTGAAAGCGCAAATATATGAATATATACAACTACCCTTAAAAAAATATTAATAATAACGTAATAGAGTGAGATGTTTATGCATTTAACTTATTTTTATAAAGCTAATCTATAATATATATATATATATATATAAAGCAGGTCATGTTTCCCATGAAGCTGCCAAACTTTCTCATGGTGACACATGACTTGTTTTTATATTAGTACATTTACAAAATGTATATCATACTTTTACAAAATTATATGGTATGATAGTCTATAAAAATTGAATATTTAGATATTTGACTGAAACTTTTTATATTGTAATTATTATTTATTTGTATAAATAATTACTTTTTTCTTCTTTCACTAGATAAAATATTTGGTTCAGTTCATATTTATATGAAGAATAAAAGAATAATAATATAAAGAAATAGAGAATGATAATAATATAACACTTTAGATAATTTAAGTAAAATTTAAAACTTTTGTAGTGTGATTATTATTTATTTCTGTAAATAAGAATTTTTTTCCTTCCTTCACAAAATAAAATATTTGATTAAATTCATATTTATATAGAAAAATAAAGGAATGAAAATAGAAAGAAATATAATATGATAATAATACAACAATTTAGACAATCTATATAAAATTACTTCAAAACCTAATAAATAAAAGTTATTTAGTTTGCAATCTAAAATATGAAACATATATATAATACGTTTCTACAAAATTATGGAGGAAATTGAGTAAAATTTATATTTTTAATTAATGCTATGAATAATTAATACTATAATAACCCATGAAGCATTTATTGTGATATTCATCAATAGCCATTAAACATGGACCAACGGTTATATAATTCTCATCAATAGCCATTATTAATATTGTTGTCTATTAACGTTATAAATTCTCTATTAACGTTACAAAGTTATAAGAAGTTTGGTTATATATGTTTCTCTTAGTAGCCTCTCTACTCTCATATTCATTCTTCTAGAATTTTATTTTTTCAATATTTTTGAAACCTTAGATTAATATTCTTCTCTCTCTATGTACATATATATTTAACTTAGATATGATAATTCTTTTATTGTAATAATCTCACTTCTACAGTTTCATGGAATAGATGGTAGAAACAAGAGCAACAAGTAGTAGACACAATTATATGGAAACATCCAAACAGGTAATGATCTGATTTATTTGTATTTTTCTCTTTATGTATTGAGTAATGATCCATCTCTTTAATCATGTGAGTGAAAAACAAATATCTTTTAACCTAAGTCTTTTGATCAATGATTTTTTAATGACTATTTATGTATGTGTATGTGTGTATGTATATATATCATCTAAATTTGTTTTCTAAATTTGTTTTCAATTGAAAAATTTGACATCTTTTTTAAATCTTTTATATTCAATATTTTTAATTGTTATTCATTTTATATTTTGTAATACTTACCCATGTTTTGCTATATATTTTTTGTTTGCTCTCAATTTAGAATTTATTCATCAGTTGAATATATAGATTAATATACTAGAAGAGTATCGCCCATATCCCACTAAAAAAAGGAAGAGTATAGCCATATAAGAGCATTCTTTCTTATCATATTTTACTATATTTTCTAAATTAATATTGTTTTGAATGCATTATTAGGAGAGTTATATTTTTTTTTTAATGAAAGAGAGTTTTATAATTGTTATTGGTCATTAAATATTATTAAAATTTTAATACAAGTTAGTAACTGTATTAAGGAAAAAAATTTTGGTTGGTTTGATGCATTAATAAAGAGAATTTTTTAATTATGATATTTGATAATTTAAAGCATGATTGAAAAACTTGGAAATAATTACATTGTATTATATATATTGTTAATGTCTATAAAAATATATTTAGTTGTTACGTTAAATTACCAAATATATTAAATTATCAAATATATTAAATAACTTATATATATATATATATAATGTTGAACTGGTCTATTGAAATTGATGTGTGTGTTAACATACATCCATAATATATATTGATTGAATTATTTTTGTTTTCTATCATTTTAACCCTACTCTTAGTAATGATATTTTATATTTAAAAATGTCACTCAAAAGTTAAAAATTTTAATAAAAAGCAACACATGCGTAGCATGGGACATGTTGCTAGAACTCTAGCTAGATCTATCATATGTCCTGCTTTAATG
>CANYLF010987973.1:0-11873 GCA_948193215.1 Bocquillonia castaneifolia | reverse complement strand
ATCTTGATTTTGTTGTATCATTTTCCTGTCTGATCAAATAGGTCCTGAAGTTCAACCTTACGGAATCTGGGCTTATCTGTGTTTTGCCTTGGCTTACAATGGCATTTTCTGCCAATCTTGGAGGGTGGATAGCTGATACACTTGTAAGCAAAGGTTTATCTGTGACGACAGTGCGTAAGGTAATGTATGATCTATGATGACAATGGATGTGCTGAAAATGCACTAATGGTCTTATCTCTTACCCATTTTTCTGTATGCGCTGCCTCTAATGACAATTGCATTTTGAGTTACCCTCCTTCGATTCTCTATGGCTAACCGAACTGTATTCTCCATTGCAGATCATGCAAACAATTGGATTTCTTGGCCCTGCATTTTTCCTAACTCAGTTAAGCCACGTTAATTCTCCTGCAATGGCTGTATTGTGCATGGCATGTAGCCAGGTTTGTTTCTTATGCTAAAACCTATATATATATAATATTCTTATGGTAAAACCTTTAAAAAAAAAATGATGCATTTTCTGATTTGATTGCAAGGTTTTAGTTCAAGAATTAATCTTCTATGTACAGATTTAATTTGTTGGGAAACTTTAGTATTGAAAATTTTTCTTCTTTATTTATAAATGAGATCATTTTTTTTTTGTTCTAATGTGTTGCTTTAGATGTAACCATTTATATTTAATATATTGAACAGGGAACTGATGCATTCTCCCAATCTGGGCTATATTCAAATCATCAAGATATAGCTCCTAGATACTCTGTAAGTAATAATTTTTAGTGGTGTTATGTGTGTGCAACTCCTGTTTCACTTATGATTAATGCCTTTGTGATTATGAATCAGGGAGTGTTGCTCGGTCTATCGAATACTGCTGGAGTGCTAGCAGGAGTGTTTGGAACAGCAGCTACTGGTTACATATTACAACATGGTAAGAAGAACACGACTCATCATCCTCCGATTTATCTGCTCATTTTAAGCTTCTTTCAGCTATTTAAGGAGAAATATATAAAAAATTAGGTCCATATGATATGAAATGAATTCATTTTCCCTTTTGGTACATACTAGTAGTTAATATATTGTTTTTTTTTAATACCAACTTTTTGAAACCAAAGTTAATTGTTATGATATATCTTTCTTAACAAGAAAAATTAAATTCTTGATATTTTCAAATGGTGCTCTAATTATTTCAATAGAATTGGTAAGAAAAGTTATTACTTACGGCCTGCTTTAACTTGTACGTTGTAACCATGCATGTTGCGTGGTAAAACATATACCTTCATTTTCAAGCTTTATTTTGACGTCGAAATCTTTTTGACAAAACACAAATTTTTCATTTTCTGCTTTTAAGACATGAAATTGGTTGGTCACAGGCTCTTGGGACGATGTTTTCAAGGTTTCAGTTGGGCTCTACTTGGTTGGAACAGTTGTATGGAACCTATTTTCAACTGGTGAGAAAATACTTGATTAACTAATTTCTTTCTTATTGCTTCATCTTTTCAAGCACTGAGCATTGCAGCTCAAGCTCCATCACTATACCATTCAAGTTCCAATACAAATGATCTATTGGGAAGAAAATGAAATTAAACATAATGAAAAAGAATTCTGATTCAAAATTCTTGGGCTTTGAGAGTTGGCAAATTTTCTGATTGCCATCAATGGGCTACATTATCGATTCAATCGAGCTAGAATTAATACTACATTTGTAAAGTATTTCCCCTACTTGTAAATCTTGTAATATTCAATATACTAATTAACAAAATTAATCTTGTATTTTTTTTTTCAAGTTATACTTCTTTCTTGGTATTTATTTTGCTCATTTTACATTTTAGTATATATCAGACTAATTCTTGAACCAACCACCCACCTGAAAGTTCTTTTCTAATAGGAATTATTGCATGAATGGTTTTCATCATGCATTGATAAAAATTAATGTTTGATATTGTTAATAGAATATATATTTAGCTGGTACAAAAAATTAATTGGAATTCTACTAAATTGAATCTATAAAAATTCTAAAACCAGTTTTTATAGGAGTGTGCATCACAACTGGAAATTAATTACTTTGTCAAGAAACCAAAATGCATATATTTTGAGTAAATAAGCATTTTCTTGATCGAGTGATTATAAAAAAAAATATATGTAAAAAATTAAGGATGATGCTACTCTTTTTTTTTTCTTAGTTCATTAAATGTATTTTATTGAAATAAATAAATATTACTAGTATATGAAAACCCACATCATCACTTGATATGGAATATGCAAACATTACAACTGTTTAGTATATCCCCAGTCAATAGCTGGATGAACAAACAAACAACAAATGTAAATGAACATGAAAATATAAAACAAATTAAATGACTTATATACCCTCCAAGATTAACAGGGGAAGAGCAATATGTATGACTGGATGACTATATTACCCCTGCCTCTAAGAAAATATTCCACAAATGCACAGTTGAAGACAAAGAAAGAAAGAAAGAGGCCCACAAAACAACCTTTCCTATGCAAGACTACGAGGATGCAAGTATACACGAAGACCATTCTTCATGAACAATGTAAGAGACATCTTTTGCTGCACACGGTGGCCGGGAACCAGAGACAAGCTGTATCGGAGAAGTACAGCTGAAGCAACAGACTTCATTTGCAAGTAAGCCAAGTCCTTACCTAAACAAGTTCTTGGTCCAGCATTAAAAGCAACAAATTTGTAGCCATCTTTCGGAGGTTCAAATCGGTTTCCTTCCGGTGACAACCATCTTTCCGGCTTGAATTCCATGCAATCTTCACCCCATATACTCTTCATCCTCCCAACAGAATATATGGAATATGTTACCGTTGAACCTGCTGGTACAAATGTTCCATCAGGCAAAACATCATCAGCTACAACATATTTGAAATCTTGAGGTACTGATGGATATAAACGCAGAGTTTCTGCTAATGCTGCTTTCAGATACACCATTTTATCTGCTTCATCAAAATCTAAAGGCTCCTCAATCCATTTCTGATTGTTATCGCCTCTTGTTTCTTTGAGTATACTTGATATTTCCTTTATAATCTTTTCTTCAACTTGAGGATTGTTCATTACAAGCCAAAAGAACCAGCTAAGAGCAACTGAGGAAGTGTCACGGCCAGCGAGAACAAAGTTTAAAGCAATTCTTTGGAGAACTGAGATTGGAAAATGGTTACCATCTACATCTCTTTTCTTCATGAATCGAGATAGTAAGTCATCTGATGGATTTTCTCTGCGTGCTGATATTGCCTCGTCCATGTAGTTTTCAACTACTTTAAGGCTTTTCTCTAACCTCTTCTCTGTTCCAATGCCAAAAATCTTCTCAATTCTCCATAAGAAACCAGGGTAAAGAAGCCTTTGAAGAGTGGCTTCAGTAGCTGTATCAAAGGCAATGGAAAAAGGGTTTTCAGGCAATTCTGGAGAAAGTGTTTGAGGATCTTTCCCAAAGGTTAATCCGCATATATTATCAAAAGTTAACCGAAGCAGCAAATCTTGCAAATCAACTGAAATTTTCTCTTTAGATGATTTATCTAAAATTATCCATAACCGATTCTTGATTGTTCTGTTAACCCATCGAGCCATAGCTTGCCTTAAAGTTCTTGTAGTGAACTCAAGAGCAGCAGTTTTACGCTGTATAAGCCATGTATCTCCATCACTATTAAAAATTCCTTGACCTAAAAGATCATGGAATGCAGTTTGCCAATGTGGGCCTTTTGGATAGTTATCGAACCGGGTTCGAAGAATATGTTCCATGTTCTTCGGATGGCAAGTGACTGTGTAAAACCCTTGCCTGCGAGCCAAGAAAGGAAGAGCTATAGTACACGTTTGATAAGTTGACGCGCCACCAGTTGCACGGAGGTTACTAGCTATCCAATCATGGATGCGCCTCCTGTTTTTGAAAAGAAGAGGGAGGCTTCCGACAAGAGGCCATACTTTCGGACCAGTAAGTTTACGAGCAAGAAGATAGAACCAAAAGAGATAAGCAAATGTAGCAGATGCTAAGGTAAGGAGGAAAGGTAGTGTTTCCATATGAGTGATGTGAGGTATGTATGTTTTTGAGATGGGAATTAATGGAATGGAATTGGTGGCGTTGTCGATGATATAGTATAGAGAGGTGAATTCACCTATATATATAGTTTGATATAAAAATAAATATTTAGGAGGAAGTTGTTGGGAAAATTAGTGAAGTTAATTGTGTTTGATATTGGGTTGATAGGAACTGTGTTGAAGAAAAATACACAAGAAACCGGATAAATGGGTAGTGGTTTTAGTTTCTCTATGTGTAGTCTCTTAGAGTAGTTGCTTGCATGCTCAAATATATATTTTGTTATGGTGATGAGACTTTAGGTTGGTGCAATTTGGTTAATTATAATTGGATGGCCAAGTTTTAATATATTTAATATAGTTTCTCACCTTCATTACTTGCCAAATGTGGAATTAAAGGTTTTTTTTTTTTTTTAATCAAAAACCTTCCTGTCACTAATTTCGATTCGAATCAGTAGAATTATAAGAGTTGCAAAATTTTTACATATAAATTTTAACTCAACTGGGTTATAAGAATAAGAATGAACTAAATCAAACCGGAAAAAAAATCATTTCGATTTGGTTTTAAAATTGAAAAAAATTTAGTTCAAAAATTGAACTAAACCAAAATTTTATTAAAAAAAAAAAACTAAAAGGCCGGATCGAATTAACTAGTTTGATTTGGTTTAATTTTAGAACTGAGCAAAATTTTGGTTTAATTGAAGTGAATGTTCATTCCTAACCAAAGAAATTTAACTCAAAACCTTATATAACTTAAAATCATCATGTGCTAATTGTTAATACCTTAATAATTTGAGGGGTTCTTTTTATTTAGTCTCCCAACCCCCTAATATTTTTTTTTAATTCTTCTTGAAATTGCCAAGTTTTTAATTCAGTTTTTCCAATCAAACATATTGATGTTTTAAAATGTATGGAATACTCAAAATATTTCATGTGAATTCCGCCATACCAAACACTAACTTCTTCTAAATTTTCAAAAAATATGATTTGTTTTTTGTAATTTATTTAATTTTCATCTTCTCTTTTGTTTTTATTTAAGAATTTATATTTTAATTTATATCTATGTTTTGACATCTTTTCTTTCTTTTATTATTTTCACCGTTTGAACTTTTACTGGTGTGTGTGTTTTTTTTTTCCTTTTCTTTAAACTATTTTTTATTTTGGGTTTGTTCATATTTAAAAATTAAACAAAAAATTAATAGATTGCTCCCTATGCATATATTACCAAAAAAGAAAATATATTAGGATATATTTGATTGAAATGTGCAGCTTATAAATTTAATTATATGTTTACTTATTAGTGTTTAATTATATATCTAGCTACTTAATATCAATAATGTTTGTTTACATGTATTTTAAAATTATTAATTCAGTTTTGATTTAAGAGGTATTTGGTTGAGCAGATGTACTAGTAGAGAATTTTGATTTTTCATTCATATGCTTCTATAAAGGTGTTTGGTGAAGATCTCAAATATGCACTAAATAGCTTTTTTGTTCAAAATCCATTGCATCCATTTTGGAGATTTTTTTATAAGCGGATGGTTTTTTTTTTTTTTTGACTTTTTTTAAACAAAAATAAGCTTTTAAAAAAAGTTTTACATTTCACATATTGTAATTTTTTTTATTGACAATTAATTCTTAGATTTTTTTTATAAAATTAACTCTAAATTCTTTATTCATAAATTTAATTTTATAATTATATTTTTAATGGGTTTCTATAAATTAGATTTATTATTAATTATTTTTAAAAAAATAATCGTATTATTTGTTTTACATTTATATGTATTATATTTATCAATAATTATAATTTTTGTTAATTTATATATATATATATATATATATATATATATATATATTATAAATTTAATATATATATATATATATTATAAATTTAATTATTTATCAATAAAAAATTATCATTTTTATTATTTTAAGAATAAATTATAATTTAAAAAAATAAAACTTATGTCCATTCATATAATTTTATAAAATAGCAGTAACATCTCGAAATAATTCACTAAATACTATTATAAATACTATCTTCTACCCAAGGGGTAACAGCCTAGCTGGTTAAAGACCACTTGTGCTATTGGGAAGGTCGCGGGTTCGATCCGTGACTTCTCTCAGCACCCCCTGGGGAGGGACATGTAACAGCGTCCACTCAGAATTAGTCGGGTCAACAGTAAAACGGGAGCCCAGATACCTATTTATAAAAAAAAAAATACTATCTTCTACATGCTAGTTATCCGCTATCAGCAACCATCTGTTATCAGCTGTATAAATCAGTTGAACCAAAAAACGGTTAATCAAGATTGAACCTTTTAACACTTACCTTTTATATTTTGATTCAATGATAGAATTTAAAAACCTTGCTTAAAACTTTGCAATGTTGTCCCTCTCTAGCAAAAAATCCCGACTTAAATCATCAAATTGGAACAACCCTAAATATCCTAAATCGCCCCCTCACATTTAGCAATCTAATTAGATCCATCCCAGTTTGTGAGCATGTACGTCTCTGATGAGCCATAAACAATAATTAAAGATTCCAATATTATTTTATTTTAGGGTTACTTAAGAGAGAGAACGTATGTCCATCCTTAAAATTAGAAATTAGTGATGGATGACGGGTAATTCAGCGATTGACTATGAGGGAGGACCGAAATTCCGGGGGTTGAGCAATGGATGATAAATCCATTACTAAATTTCATAACTAATTAATTTTGGCCAAATATTAAAAAAAAAAAACTATTTTAACTTTTTGTAAGTTATATACAATTCTTTAAGGTTTAACACTATATAACCTTTACTTTATAATTTTTATCTAATATAGGATTCCGATCAAAAAAATTTAAAATTAATGACTGATTTTACTGACGTGTCATCGACGGATTCCCTATTATCAAAAAAAGGCAATTAGTCAACAAAAATTAAACTGATTAATCACCCTTAGAAAAATGATTTGTTTTCATTAGATTAGTGCATTAATAACAAAACACCAAAATACACCTTTTCCTCCATTAACAAACAAAGAACGAACCCTAATCATCTTTTCAGTCCACAATACAATTTTGAAAGCAAATAGTGCATCACAAGAGAATATGAACCTTAATTTTGCTTCTAACTCGATATCAAAATTAGGATTCGTATTCTCTCTTGATGCACTATTGCTTTACAGATCGTATGGAGGTGGACTGAAAATACGAATTATGGTTCGTCCTTTGTTTGTTAATGGAGAAGAAGATGTATTTTGAAGTTTTGTTGTTAATATCCTAAGCTAATGAAAACGATATTGTTTTCTAAGGGTGATTAGGTAGCTTAGTTTTTGCCGACCCATCGCCTCTGTTGATGATAAGGAATCCGGTGATGACACGTTAACAAAATCAACCACTAATTTTGAATTTTTCTAACCAGAATCCTGTATTGACAAAAATTATAAAGTAAAGTTTATATAGTGTTAAACCTTAAAGAATTGGATATAACTTACAAAAAGTTAAAAGCACAGGTTTTTTTTTTTTTTTTTTGCAATTTGGCCATTAATTTTTGACGGATACTCTCACAAAAATTAGTAACATATAGATCCATCACTAATTAAGAGGAAAAAGAAAGAGGGAAATCTTCTGAAGCAAACTAACTATACAACTATAACAGTGATCCCCAAGGCTTTGATTGCTAAGAATATAACTAACTTCAGACCCATTGCATGTTGCAAGATCTTGTACATATGTGTAACAAAGGTGATAACTAGCAGATTAAGCCCTCTCACTAAGTATTTGGTTTCTTTAAACAAATATGGTTTTGTTCCATGAAGTTTAATTAGAGACAATGTTATGTTGGCCCAAGAGATTGTTCATAACTACCACAAGATTATTGGAAAGCCAAGTGTACTATTAAAATCGATTTGAAGAAAGCATATGACTCAGTGTCTTGGAGTTTCTTGAAGAGATTCTTATTGGATTAAGGTTCCCTAATAGATTCATCAAGCTAATCATGCTGTGTATAAGATCTGCCAAGTTTGTTACCCACTAAAAAGGATCTCAAGTAGATGTCTTTTAGGGAAAAAAGGGCTTAGGCAAGGGGATCCAATGTCCCCTCTATTATTCATATTGTGTATGGAGTATCTATCTAGGCTCTTAAAATTTGCTATTCAGAAGAACTTCAGTTTTCATCCTCAATGTAGCAAGATTCAAGTGAATCATCTCATGTTTGTAGATGATCTGCTAATTTTCTATGCTGGTGATCTAAATACAGCAAGGCAGATAAGAGACATACTAGAGGAGTTTAAAAACACTTTAGGCTTGATGGTGAATGTAAACAAGAGCTCTTTGTTCATGGAAGGAATTTCTGAGAATGTTAAAGCTCAAATTTTACAAATTCTTCCTTTCTAAGAGGGCAAACGTCCTCTTAGATACCTGGGACTTCCTCTAATTACAACTAGGCTAACTAAGGGTGACTGTCAGTCAATAATAGATACAATTTCTTAGAAGTTGAACAATTGGGCATCAAGGAGCCTTTCCTATGCTGGAAGATTGCAACTCATCAAAGACGTCCTTCTCTCCATGCACATTTATTAGGAAACTGTAATGATTTTACCAGTTAGTGTCACCAAAGCTATTGAGAAGCTTTGCAGAGTATTCTTGTGGAATGGAGCTGAAGCAAGCAAAGCCAAAAGCTTAGTAGCTTGGAAAGAAGTCTATCAGGATAAAACTACTAGTGGACTTGGCATCAAAAATCTCTTAACTTGGAATATGGCAGTAGTAACTAAAAGCATATAGAGGTTCTTAACTAATGCAGAGTCTTTATGGGTCATTTGGATCCACTCATATAAGCTCAAAAGTTAAAGCTTTTGAGGTTTGTGAGATCCACAAAAGTGTAGTTGGATTTGGAGGGGGCTACTAAAAGTCAGGAAGGTCATTAAACCCTTTTTTCTTATGTCCCTGAAAATGGCATGAAGATTAATCTTTCGTTTGATCCCTGGCTCAATTCTGATGCTTTTACTAATTTATATCCTGAGTTGTATATTGCTAATAGTGGTTTGGTTAAAAACACCAAATTGTGTGATATTTGGAAAGATGGCAGGTGGCAACTACCTTTTCTAATAGACAGCATATACAATTCTGCTTGGAGCTTAATTCAATAGTTCTCTTTACGTCCTGATTAGGTTGATAAAGTTCTTTGGCAATCAAAAGAAACATTCTCCATCCATTGTGCCTGGAGAAGTATGAGACCTTACAGAGGCCTAAAGTGAGCTGGAACTACTTAGTTTGGTTCCCTAATCATGTGCCAAGGTACAGTTTTTTACTTTGGCTTGTTCTTAAAAAGAAAGTCAGAACTAAATATATGCTGCATAAGTGGAATTGTATTCATGATAATCTGTGCACATTCTGCAACAAAGATCCTCAGATGAAAAATCATTATTTTCTGACATGTCCATTGAGTATTGATATTTGGAAAGACGTTCTTAATATTACTGACTCTGTAGTATCCTTGTCCATTTGGAATCGTTTGATTAGTTGGCATTGTAGACATGCACGAAGGAAAACTAAACTTGCAGAATGCAGAAGGTTCTTACTAACCTTAATTATTTACAATATATGGCAAGCTAGAAATAAATGTATATTTTAGAATTAGCCAACTAGCTTACATAGAATTCTGTACAGCATTTATGCCTTTCTTTGTAAATACAATGGCCAATGGCATAGTTGTTAACACCTAATTTTTGGATGTAGGAATGTGGAAGCAGCTCGAAGGCCTAGTGATGATCATACATGTTCTAAATAGCATGAATTGAGTTGAAAATTACTTTTTAGAGATTGCATAGCTGCATTCAAATCATTTTCTAAACTTACAGGGCATGTTTTTCCAAAACTTATGTTTTAAGCATAATAGTGCATTTTTCAGACGGTTTTCATCATAACGTTCTCTACAAGTATCGGAATGACCTGAAATTTTGAGAGTTGATAGTTTAGGCATTCTGCACGTTTTTTCTTTTATAATTTTTTGCAAAATCTGACGTTTGGAGGCCTAATGCCACTCTTCCAAGTGGAGTTGGGCTCAACGCCACTCCACAATGAAGACTGGCGTTAGGCCCCCAACACCAGTTGCACAATTTCAGCAGTAAAAAGCCCAGTTTCAATCTGTTTTAGCCCGGGATGATCCGTACGAGCCTTACACGGGTCCCAAGGCCTTGTGAAACCATTTTTTACCAAAATATCCTTTGCTTTGGCTCTAAGTTATTGATCTTCATTAGGAAAGTAATGGTGGTAACCCTAGCTTAAGTTTTAAGCTAATACGGGTATAAATATTCTCTTTAAATTAGGTTTTTGGGGGGAGGCAACAATTCACACGAATTTTAGGGTTTGGTTTGCCATACCAACACTCTGAATTCACTTGATTACTAAAAAAACTTCACTTTTTCACAATACAAGCAAAAAAGCTCTTAAGGTGGTCATCTTTTGCATTCAAAGGTGCTTTTGAAGGTATTCAATTCATTATAATAAGGCTCCAACAACTCTAAATCAACAAAAAGTAATTAAGAAGTCACTCAAATCGGATCTTAGGGTTCTCAAGCGCTTCTGAAGAGATTTCTTGAGAGGTAAGTCACATTTTTCTTTATTTTTATTCATCTTTTGCTATGTTTTCATGAGTTGCATGTCATAAATGTTTTGTTTTATGTACTTTATTACTGTGATTTCTTGATTTACATGTTTAAATGATGTTTATGCATGCTTATGTTGTTTAAATATCATTAAATGCCATGTACATGCATTATAAATGATGAAAGTTGTTTTCTTTGCATGTTTCTATATGTTTTATTTCAGATCTGAATTATTTGATGCCATTAACATGTTTTTCATGCATAAAAATTATTGCTTTTCATGTTTTAATGCATAAAAATCGTTTCTTTGATATTTTAATGCATAAAAATCACGTCTATTTGAGTTTTGATGCATAAAGGTTGTTGCTTTTTGTATTTTAATGTGTAAAGTTGTTATCTTCATGTGTTTTAATGCATAAAGTTTGTTTCTTTGCATATTAACATGTGAAATTATGTTATTTTATTATTTTACATGTAAAGTTCGCATCTTTTGCATGCTTTATGTATAAAGTTTGTGTCTTTTGCATGTCAAGCTTATATCTTTTTGTGTTTTATGTATGTCATGCTTAGATCTAGGTTGTTTTGTCATGATTCATGCATTATAATATGTTTGGTGAATATTTAGTGCATATTCACCTCTGCATGTGAGTTTTTCGAGCTTTGTAAACCCAAAAATCATGTTTTTTTGTTGTCAAATCTTGCATTCTATTTATATTTTGGCAACCAACGCCACTGCCAAGAGTGGCATTGGGCACCAACGCTTATAGGTAAATGGCGTTAGGCCCAAACGCCATTCCCACAAATGGCATTGGCCCTGTTTTGCTTCACCTTGTGGCGTTATGCTTGGAACAGTAGTGTATGCGCCTGCTTTTGATTATACAATAGCTTTCACATGGAATGCAGTGATGAGGTAAGCTTTTGGAACTTCTTTGGTAATTATTTAGATGTATTATTTTATGAAATTGATTATTAATGCTAATTTGGTAAATGTTTTAGGTCTAAAATGGTAGAAACCCTAGGTTACGTTGATATGTTGATGTGCTATGTGTTTGTTATCACTTATGCATGTTAATTAACCCTAATAATGGTTAGTAATTATTAAAATTAATCCTTGTTTGTTATTAGAAACTCACCATTGCATGTATGTATGTAAAAGGTAGGTGATAATATGTTATATACTGTTATTGCTTTATTAGAAGGAATGAAGGTTGGTATAATACTAGGAGTATTGGG
>CANYLF010987758.1:0-10481 GCA_948193215.1 Bocquillonia castaneifolia | reverse complement strand
TGAATGGATTCTTCTGGTTTCATAGTGAAGAGTTCATAGTCCCTCAATAACATGTTGATCTTTAACTCTTTGACCTGACTTATTCCTTCATTTGTCACCTGAAGCTTATCCCAAAGTTGTTTAGCTGACTTGATATGAGAGAGTATATTATACTCAGATATTTCAAGGGCACAATGAATGAAATTTAACGCTTTAGCATTGAGAGAAATTTCTCTCTAATGAGCATCAGTGTACTCATCTTCTGTAGCATCTCTCATGGTTCCGTCTGCATTAGCAACCTGGGAAGTTTGTGCTCCATTTTGAATGATCTTCCAGTAATTTACATCTGCCACCTGAATGAAATTAATCATCATGTTCTTCCAGTACTCATAATTAGCTCCATTTAGAAGTGGAGGTCTAACAGTTGATCGTCCTTCAGTTGCTCCACTGAGATTGTAGAACGCATTCTGATTGTTACCACCTGGTCCACTGCTACTAGCCATAGATCCTCTTTAGAAAAAGAAATAACAAACTTTTCAAAGAGCCTGCTTTGATACCAATTGTTAGTCCCAAGGCTAGTCTCAAGAGGGGGGGGGGGTGAATTGAGTCTATTTGAAAATTTTGAGTCTGTTTGGTTTGAAACTAAAGTAATATTTGAAACTAAACAGTTTTAGAGAAAGCTTTTAACAAACTAATTCTTAATTTTAAAAGTATACTTATAGATTGAAAATCATTTAACTAAATCTGAGAAGAAAAGAAAAATTATTTAAATTTTAGGATTGAAATTGAGTGAACATATTGAAACTAAACAAGAGAGATAAGGTGAAAAGTTGAGACTCAGAGATTTATAGTGGTTCATCATAAGACTACATCCACTACCTAAGATCAGCAACCTTAGGATTTCACAACTTCATTATTCTCTTTTGTAGGACCAGAGAAAACCTTTCATAACAGCCTATAGCTTCACACAGATTTTCAATAGCTTCTGCAAACTATACAAGCATTAACAGGGACTTGCTAACCTATTAAAGAAAAGATAAAAATATTCATAAGATCTCTCCATAAAAATATTCACAAGCTCTATTGGTTAGATTAAGAGAAGATAATGAAATGATTCATGCTCAAATATGCCACACTATTCTGTTTCTTTTCAAATTCTACACAGTGCTCTTTTTCTCTCTCTTATGAATGGAATGCAGAAAGTGTGTATTTATAATGTACATAGATGTTTCTAGATTTGTTGCCTTACTTGACGAGAAATACCTTATTAACCCTTTCTAGAAAGTGACAGCTATGCACTAGGTGACAATAAAGAGAATGCAGCAAAAATGGAAGAATAAAATTCTCCATGAAATAAGGAAACATGCAAACAAATTCTATCTTTTTCCAAGCAGCCAGAAATAACAGTTTTTGGCTCTATGTGTTAACTATTTTTGGACTATGCATGGAAAACGACTCATGAAGTGCTGCAATGCATTCTCTCAATCAACCCTACAAATGTTCTAGAAGAAGTTAACAGATTACAACCAAATTCTGTGCTCCTTATCTCGTTAGATTAAGACTCAGTCTTTCTGCCAGATTCTATAAGCTTCAACTTCAGTCTGATCACTTTGCTCCATCAATCTGAAGTTTCATTTTGCATCCTTGATCCTTGAGACTTTGAGACTGACACCTGATTCTTTCTCTTCTGTTTTGCTCCCTCTGTCTTATAGACTCAAACACTAATTTCAAAAACTTGGTTCTATGTCTAAGTTGTTCAGCAACAAAAATTTAAGAGTTGCTATCCTTTAGCCAACATTGTGGACTACTTCAAAGGCAAGGGCAATATTATCATCAATTGATCTACCTGACACAAAGGCTAATTGGTTTTTAGAAATTAAATCATCAATTATGCACCTTAGCCTATTAGTTATAATCTTTGTGATCAACTTATATAGGACAGAGCACCAAGCTCTTTGTGTAAATTCATTGACTCTTTCAGCATTACTAGTTTTTGGAATAACTGTAATTGCTGTTATATTAAGTTGCTTGAGAAGTCTGCCATTCTGAAAGAATTCCTGTACCATAAGTACCAAATCTTGTCTAACCATCTCCCAACATTCCTTATAAAAGAAACTATTAAATCTATTCTAACCTGGAGCTTATTTAGATCCAATAGACATAAGCCCTACCTTTACTTCTTCCTCTATGATAGGCTTGAGAAGCAACTGAACTTGAGAATTGGAAACACAAGGACCCTGCTGCAAGATCTCAGCTTGAAGATGAACTCTATGATCCAATGGAGTACCCATAATACTCAGTAAAAGCATTATGAATGCTGCTCTCTGAGTTAACTCTGATGCCATCTTTATTAATAATGCTCTCCACCATACTCTGAATTCTTCTTCTTTTGATAACATTGAATAAGAATTTTGTATTAGCATCACCTAGCTGAATCCATTGAATCCTAGACTTCTGTTTATAGAAACTTTCTTCCACTATCATTAGTCTTTTAAGCTCCATCATCATTGCCCTTTCTTCTAAAAGAAACCAGTCTTTTACTAGATCTAGCTACAAATTCTTTTAGAGTTCTTCAACTCTACACTTCTAATAAATAACTCTCTGAGAAATATCACTGTACTTCTGCCCATTAAGCTTCTGTAAACATATCTGACTCTTTTCAACTTCTAGAGAATGCAATAAGTAGGATCACCACTATCTGGCTTATTTCATTCTTGCTTGACAAGGGATAAGAAATTGGGGTGCTGGCACTATAAATTAAAGAATCTAAAATTCTTTTTGCCATATTGAGAATTCTATATAAACTGTACAATAACAGGTGAGTGATCAGATAAACTGGCTGGTAATGTATGAGTGATTGCCCCATGGAATTTGTCCATAAAAACAGGGTTAATAAAATCTCTATAAAGTCTTCCCCATATTCTATCTTCTCCCATTAATTTGGTTATTTGTCTAAGTGTAGAAAAGACCATCCCCTCTTAGTTCTATTAAATCACAGTCATTCACCATATCAACTAGTTCAGCTCTATGTTCTTCATCCATGCTATTCCCCTAATCTATCTAAATCTCCAAGAACTACATTAAAATCCCCTTGAATCATCCAAGCTTCATTATTATTTCTATGAAAGCTTCTAAGACTATTCCATAAATACTTGCTATCTATCACAATATTACTTCCATAAATGATAGACCAAATTAAATAAGTACCTTGATTAGATACACCATATGTAATATACTGACCGTTCAAATCAATCATAATAATATCCATAATATTTTTATTATAGATCACCCAAATCCGGCCTAGATTTGAGTAAGAATGATTAGTATAGTAACCCTAATTATGTAAGTTCAAGTGTTGCCAAATAGTATCTACATTACTACCTTTAACTCTAGTCGTAATAATACCCATAACATATATATTATATTTCCTAAGTAGAGCTTTAAGCTCCATATTCTTTAAAGGGTTATTAAACCCCATAACATTCCAGGTAAGTAACACCATCCTCTCTCAAGAGGCTTTAGAGCCTTTGAGAATTTGTAATCACAACAACAATACTCACAGTAGGATCAAAAGATGAATTGTTACCTCCTTTGTTGAGAAAATGAGTTCCATAAGGGTGAGAAGGCTCTAATAATTATGTCTTCAATTTTTGATTGGCGTTTTTCTTCTAACTAATGCTCTGAACCTCCTAGAATCCATCTTCCTAGTGTTCTGACTGTATATCTAGAGAATTAGTAGGTTGTTGAATAGTTTCTAGAGCTTTTGAAGGCCCTGGAATGTCTTTTAGAAGTTTAATAACTTTGATAAATGTCGTCTCTATATTTGATTCTTTAACTATCCACATCTTCTTCTCCTTTTTTAGTGTAATTGAAGGCTGTATGACCATATCTGTTGCAGTTATCACAACAAACAGGTTTCCATTCATACTCAACTGGTTGTTGAAATTGATCTCCAATCTCCAATTCTAGGGTTAGAGAATTAGGAAACTCCCCCTTTCGTTCCATTTCCACCAGAATCCTTGCATATGATAATTTTCTTCTTTGATTAGTGCAGTTGTTCGTATACAGTGGCTTACCTAATAGACTTCCCAGGAAACTTAAGGTTTAGCCTCCCCAATATTCCCATGAGAGAAAAAGGAAATTTGACCTAAATTGGCGCTTTCGTAACCTCTAAATAGTCAAAATTCATTTGTGTCCTCCATTCTTGAATCATAAGAGGTTTATCATCAAATGTTATAGGAGTGTCTTCCATAGCTTGTTCTTTACCTCTTCAAAGTCAAATATAAATGCGAAAAGATTTAGTTTCATAAGTTTTACCTCTAGAAGCCCACAACTCTACAAGCGATTCATTATAAAATTATCCAGCTTAAAAAAATCTTAGTGTAGCGCCATAAACACTTCTCAATAGCACATGATTCCATTGCTGAGCCTCTTTATTTAATTCTGAACTTTTAATTCTGGCCACTCTAGTACCATTACTAACACCTGAAGGAATGTATTTGAGCTTGCATGCTTATGATTTCACCCTGTTCTGCTTAAAGAACTCCGCCCAAGGCTTCGTTTCATAATTTTTAGGATTTTCTGTCTCCGTCAACTCTTTTTGTATTTCTTCATTATGTATCTCAATATTTACCTTACCAGCTTCGTCTTGCTCTTCTAGAACTAGATCTGAACTCAATTCTTGAAAACTATTACTTGAACTAGGGATAGAAACCATTATCTTCTTTCTCCTCCCCATGGGAGACAATAAAGTTAGACACACCAACCACATCGAGAGAGAGAGGAACACGGTTTTAATAATAGTCTCATAATAACTCATATTTAACAATAAAATATAATGATGTGATAATAAAAACATCCAATTTATAAATAAAAATGCTAATGAACATCTTTACATCATAGTTTATAAGTATTTCTATTTATAGTAAAAATATATTTAGATAACAATTTACATATTTTTACTATTATAATGTCATATTTTTATATTATTTATGATTTTTTACTTTATCTTAATAAAAAATTATTAACATTGTATATAATTAAAGGGTTAATTAGTATAATAAAAATAAAATACAAGGGGTAAAAAATATATATTTTAAACGTGAGTATGTATTCAGTATATTATGATAAAATACATGATTAAAACATAATGGCCCTTTATAAAATCTGACTTCCTGAAAATAGAGAATAAATTATAATTTTAAAAGTAAAATGGATTATTATTTTGAAATAAACGGTATAAGAAAATAGAAAAGATGAAGCTATGTATAGCTCTGCAATATTTTTCCGAAGACAAAGCTTCATGTGGTCCTATCATTGCCTAAACTTTGGGGGGCAATGCTGAGTTGCTGACATCTAATCCATTAAAGGCATTGAAAAGGATTGAAACATAGTTGTTATGCCTTAATCAAATCCCAATGATGCATTAACTTTTTTAATTAAGTTTTTAGTAAATTATTAATTTCATTCCACTAAATAAATTAAATAGGGTATTGGCTGTGTGCCCTCTCCACCATAAACTATTTTAGCTATTGCACATTCACTCAATTAGTCAATTGTAACTTTGCCATTGGATAAAAGTGGAGTTGTATACTTTTTGTTGACTTCAACAGTTTTAGAAAAGTTTGACGTGCAAACGCAAATATGAAGAAAATGCACCATTCATATGCAAAAGCAGCAAACAAGTCATGAGTCAACAACTTCATTTCTATTTATTCGTAGATGATGAACATCAAACTGTACTTTATTTATTAGGTAATCTACTTTGCTTCTGGATCTATGACTAGGGCTGGGCGCAGTGTTTGGTTCTTCCTAAATTGAACTGAAGAATAAGATAAAAAATCCAAAATTGAACTGTACTACTGTTGACTTTTGAATAAAAAAAACCGAACTGAACTGTACTGATAACTTTGATCGGAATGGTTATGGAGATTTTTAAATACCCGAACTGAGAACTGTACTGAACTGTATTGAATTGTACAGACTTATACTGGACTGTGAGGACCGACTATATTTCAAAATTTATATATTATAGTTGATGTTTTATATATAATAAATTTATGTAACAATTAATAATTAATATTTTATTTAATAATTTTGGATATTAAATAGTTTATATAATTATTAAAATTAATATTATTAGTTTATTATTTTATTACACTAAATTATATAACATGAGAATACCTCATTTATTTAAAAAAATCCTATGTAATTTTATTAGCTAAACGCCACATTATTTTGTCAAGCATAGATAATAAAATCTAAACTATATATGAGTTAGTATAACATTATATTAATCACCTGAGTATAATTCTAC
The DNA here is from genome assembly GCA_948193215.1 of Bocquillonia castaneifolia. Taxonomy (NCBI): domain Eukaryota; kingdom Viridiplantae; phylum Streptophyta; class Magnoliopsida; order Malpighiales; family Euphorbiaceae; genus Bocquillonia; species Bocquillonia castaneifolia. The sequence continues at coordinate 4,186 of CANYLF010987758.1, read as the reverse complement.
TAGATGTTGCTCTCAAAATAACTTTACTTTTGGATGTTTAAATATTTATTAAAAAATATGCTTTATAATTTTCTAAATCCAATAAAAAAGTATAATAAGTTTTTAAGTTACTACACTTTATTTTCACTTTCTATCGTAATTTTTATTTTCCTTGCTATTTTTTACTTTTTATAATCAAATTTTTGTAAGGCCATTGGTAATTCAAGTATAAATATCAAACCAAATTATTAATAGTTTTATTGTCCACAAAATTAAAAATATATATATTTAAAAGGACATGTGAAATAAGAAATTTTAGGAAAAAAAAGCAATATAATTTTTTAAAGTCATAATAAATACATTAATTATATTATCATAATCTACAAGTTAAACTTTCATTACTTTTTATTTTAAAGTACCAAACTGAACCGAGTAAACTGTACTGAATTGAAATGATCCAAAAGAACCGAAACCCGAATTGCACTGGACCAAAAAATTAAGAAAATACAAGACAGAGATTTTTTTCAATAAAGTTTCGGATCCTAATTTTAAAAATTTTCGAACTTCAAGACGGTTCTGGATATTTTGAAATCTCCGAACTGGACCGAACTGTGCCCAGTCCTATCTATGACTATAAATCATAATCATATAGCGGCTAATGATATTATTATTTTAAAATTATTATTAATAATACCCACATCCAACTCCATTTTTATACATGAGCGTTTTGAAGTTAATGGAAGCGATCTCGAATTCAAATCTTACTTTCGTTGGAAGAGGGTTATAGAATTCTTATGAGCATAGAAAGTTGAGTGTCGATTCCCTTATAGTAGAGTCGTTTATGCCTTAAGGGTTTGAAATACCAGTACCTGATAACTACCTATAAAAATAACTCTATTTTTACATATTTATCTTCTTAAACTTTCTTTCATTTCCTAACTTAGCTAATTAATCACTAATTACTAAATTATGGTTGTATTTCAATTTATTTTTTTAAGTAAAGAGACATCTATTTTGTTACAATTGGAGGTTAATGATTGATTTGTTGGAATTTGCAATTAATTTGCCATGTCAACCAACTCTTGTATGACATCATATGTCTTACGTGACTACTGGAAAAGGTGAGTCCAATGAAATACTAAATTTTTACTTTAATAATTTCTTTTTTTTATCACCCATATAGCACATGACATGAAATGTAAGAACGGATTGACATAATGAATATGTGTAGAATATTTTCACCACATCGGCAAATCAGTCGTTAATTTTATAATACATGCCATTGATTCTAGAAATTAACCTCTTATTAAAATAAAATAGATGTTTGATTATCAAAAGGAAATAAATAGGATAACTAATTTGAAATCCAATCATAACTCAATGGCCAACAGATTAATTACCCTAATTTACTTTATTAATTCTTATATGATTTTGCCATCTCTAATAGTAAGGGTTTTCTATTTCTTTCTTCCTTCACATAATAAATTTTATGATTTTTTTGTTAACCGATTATGATGATCATCATGATAGAAATAATATAAATATTACTAAATCTAAAAGATAATGATGACAGGAATGATGATTCATTGACAGTACTTATAATAAGAAAATATTATAGAAAAATATAAACGACATCTTCAACATATGAAAACAAATAATCTCTTCATCCTGAAATTATATATACTTTGAAGCATATACAAAAATTATAATATGAACTGTGATATTAATTGCATTCAATTGTGAATATTTATCTAATCCATAGTTTAAATTAAATAATAGTTATGTTTGATAATGTTCAAGTGAAACTCAAACACAGAAATACAATGTATCTGGGCATTATAAAATTGAGGGTTAGTGGAACTTTTTAACTTTGACTATAGATAAATGTATACGTAATTCTGTATGTAAAAAAATATATATACTCTCTTCCTCTCTCTCATTCACAGTACAAAGAGTAAATTATATTTTCTCTAAAATTTAGATATTAGGATTACCTAGGAGTGTGTAGAAACCGGACCGGACAGGTTTTTTCAGACTGAACCAAACTGAAAAACCAGAGTAGGTAGGTAAGTGTGGAGTTTGAAGAAGACGATTCGGTTTCCAGGGTTAAAGAGTTGTGGTTTTCAGTTTTAACTTCAGTTCTGGTAATTGATGAACCGAAAAAACTGAAAAACTGAATTATAAAACGACGTCGTTTTGAGTGTGTGTGTGTAACCCTAGCTATAGATATTACAATTATACCTTTAAATAGCCCTACCTATAAATACTTATTTATCTCTAACCCTAAATTCCTCACTCATTCTTACACTTCTCTTCTCCTCACCACCTGAAACGTTCAGGATGTTCCCATTGCCTGAGTGTCGCCCAAACTGTCTTAAGTCACTAAAACCTACAAAACAAGGGCAGACTTGGGGTGGTCCCCGAGGTCTGACTCCGATGCTTAAGTTAGAGATATTCTCTTGAGAATTATGAATGTATGTGAATGAGAAAATGATACCTCATCCCCTGGATGGCAGGGATTTATATAGTGGTTGAAGCAATCCCCTTAAGCTTGGGAATCCTTGTCCTAGCAGGCTTAGGAGTCCTCCTTTGTTGTGGTGAGTCAGAGTCCCCCTAGGATTAGGAACCCCCCTTTTGATGAGAGTCCCCCTTGACTTAGGATTCAAGGTGTCAGGACATATAATTGGGCTATCGTGAGCCTAGCGTGTAATAGGCCCTTTGGGCCTCTTGACTTATAGTAGTGAATCGTATCACAAATCCCCCCCAGCAGTGCTAATGTCAAAGACTTAGCTTGAGGGTAATTTCAATTTTTGGCGAACCTTCCTGCGATAACTTTCTTCGGAATAGATCTTTGAAACAGAGGCGAGCCGTTTTGAGATATCTCGCTTTTAAATATGGGCGAAATGTATGGAAGCATTACTTTTGTGAGGATCACCCCTATTAAGCACAATTTTCATGAAGTTTCTCTACAGCTAGGAGAGTGTCAGAGAATATTGAATGGCATCATGAATATCAGACGGTGAAAGCTGACACGTGTCCCATCAAGTAGTTACATCAGTGCAGTTTTCAAGATAAAATTGTCCACGTCTCCCAGAAAAAAACTATTCAGTTTTTTCACTTTTTAACTACCTTATTCATTTCAAAAGCCTCTTCTACTTTCTCTTTCTTGTTCAAAATATTCTCTCTCGGTCGTGAACGACTTTCAACAGTCATCTATCGCTTCGATCATCTTTACTCCCTCTTTTCAATGACATTTCTTCCTCTACTGGCAAGCCATTTGCAGAGCCAGTCGAAATGCTTCTTCAACCACCGTAAGTTTGCTCTTCTCTAGTGCTTTCCATTTTCACTGAAACCCGATTAATCTATGTAGATTGATGCCATTTGCGTTGATGATATTTTCTAGGGCTTGTTTGATGATTAGAATTTAGATTTGCACATAAATATATTGTTTGTCATCCGTTGTTTAGCACTTTTCATAATGATATCCATATGCATCTGTTCTAATGTTCTGAACTTTTGAGAGTCTGTTCGTATGCCCTTCACTTGTTTGACAAAATGTTTGCTTGAAAGCATACCTAAGTGTCGGGAATGTATTTATGGTTTTGTGTTTTTTACGATAACTGTTAGTGCTTTTTCTGATAATTGTGTGGGACTTTTCTGGGTGGGATTTAGGTTTTTCATGGTGATCCCCTCCTTTTACAAATCAACCTCTTCATCTTTTACATCAACCCCCCAAGCTAGTCCCTCTATCATCTCGATGTCCTCTGATTCGTCAAACGGTGTCAACCAACCCAATCACCCAAAGTCACAACCTCAAGCCAATACCTCATCATCTTAAAACACCTCCAGCTCCTTAAACCCAAGACCTTTAAAGATAGTTCTCCCCTTTCTTCCACTAGACGATAAACCTTACAACCCTTAAGATAGTGACACCGAGTCCTTTAGTGCTAGTAAAAATACCACTAAAGTCACACCTAAACCTTTTCCTCCGCCAGGCTTTAAAATAAAACACATGGCCCGTAAACAGCCTAAGGATACAGTAGATCTTCACCCCGCCAAACAGCATGTGTCACAGCCCCAAATTTAATTACATGCATTAGTGGTTAATTGACATCATTAGTATGTTGATTTTGTTAATTGAGGTTGATTCATTGGTGATTATGAGTAGTAAGGGTGTAATTGAAAGAAATAAAAGTTGGAGGTGGTA
>CANYLF010987580.1:0-11165 GCA_948193215.1 Bocquillonia castaneifolia | reverse complement strand
CTTTTATAACCAATCTGGCCTTGTACTTTTCAATTGTTCCATCTGCTTTCATTTTTCGTTTGAAAATCCATTTGGAACTTAGTGGTTTAATTCCCGGAGGAAGATCCACTAACTCCCAAGTATGATTTTGCATGATGGAATCAATTTGACTTTTAATAGCATCTTTCCATAAATAGCTTTCTGCTGAGCGTATATCTTCATTATAGGTTTGAGGTTCAGCCTCTAACATATAGGTCAGAAAGTCTGTTCGAAAGGAATTTTCCACCCTTTCCCTTTTGCTCCTTCTAGGCTCTTCCTCAACTTCAACCTCTTGTTGATCATTTTGAATATTTTCATCAATAGTCTCTACACTTCGTTTCTATGAACTTGACCCAATTTCTCTAGACTTACAAAGGAATATATTTTCAAAGAATGAGGCATTCTTGGTTTTCAATATCGTATTCTTGTGGATGTCAGGATTTTTAGATGCATACACAAGAAACTGATATGCATTGCTATGGTGTGCATAGCTAATGAAAATACAATATACGGTTTTAGGACCTATTTTCATTTGCTTTGGTAAAAGAGCCATCACCTTGGCAAGACACCCCCATACTTTCAAGTAGTTGTAGGAAGGTTTTCAACCCTTCCATAACTCATATTGTGTCTTATCTTCTTTCTTGTGAGGCACCTTATTTAAAAGGTAATTAGCTGATAGAACAGCTTCCCCCCACATGTTCTGTGCTAACCCAGAGGTTCCTAGCATTGCGTTCATCATTTCCTTTAAGGTCCGATTTTTCTGCTCTGCTACTCCATTGGATTGGGGAGAGTATGGTGATGTCACTTCATGAATAATACCATGTTGTGCACAAAATTCGCCAAATGGTTCAACATATTCACCACCACGATCACTTCTCACCATCTTAATCTTTTTATTAAGTTGGGTTTCAACTTCCTGTTTTAGAGAACAAATTTCTCCATAGCTTCGTCATTGCTTTTAAGCAAATATACATAACAATATTTTATACTATCGTCAATAAAGGTGATAAAATATTTATTCCCTCCTCTAGTTTGTACAAATTTTAAATCACAAACATCATTATGCGTTAGATCAAGTGGTTCTGTATTTCTTTCAACATATTGAAATGATGACCTTGTTAATTTTGCCTCAACACAAATTTCACATTTATGATAATGGTCAATGTGAAAAGCAGGAATGTGCTCTAAATTAATTAGTCTACGCAAAGTATCATAATTAACATATCCAAGTCTACCATGCCATAAATTAAATCACTCAAGCATATAAAAGAAGAAGAAGTATTATTCTTATTAATCATAGCTTTGGATTTTACAGAGATAGCATTGAGTTTCCACATATCATTCAACACAAATCCCCTACCCACAAACTTTCCCCCCTTAGACAAAACTAACTTCTGAGACTCAAACACCATCCCAAATCCATGCACACTTAAGAGTGTCCCAGAAACAAGGTTCTTGCGTATGTCAGGCACATACAACACATTTTACAACTTCACTTCTTTTCCAGAAGTCATCTTCAGAAACACAGTACCTTTACCCTTGATCTTGGAAATTGCAGCATTGCCCATATAGAGCTTCTCCCCATTCTCACAAGGAACTAATTCAGTAAAAGAGTCCTTGTCACAGCAAATATGACGTGTGGCACTAATATCCAGCCACCATTCTCTTGGGTTTGAGTCAACCATGTTGACTTCAGAAATCACAGCACAGAGGTCCATCTCAAACACTTCCTTAGTAATGTCCTCCATAGAATTTGCCTCATTTGTCCTGACTTTCCTCGGAAGTCTACGGTCAAATGACTTGTGCCCCATCTTATTGCAGTTGAAGCACTTTCCTTGAAACTTTGGCTTCTTGGAAATACCGCCTTTTGGTCCCAGTTTAGACCTAGTCTGAGGCCGTTTTCCCTTCTTGAAGTCTTTCTTGACCTCCACCACATTTGCCTTGGCAACATTCGGATTGGCTGTTTTATTGAGCTTTTTTACTGCACCTCTATTGTCTTCTTCAATTCGAAGTCTGACAATTAAGTCTTCCATTGTCATTTCCTTTCTCTTACGCTTAAGGTAGTTCTTGAAGTCATTCCAAGCAGGGGTAGCTTTTCAATAATGGCTGCTCTCTTATGCTTAAGGTAGTTCTTGAAGTCATTCCAAGCATGGGGGTAGCTTTTCAATAATGGATGCCACCTGAAAGGATTCACTTATAGTCATCCCTTCAGTAAGAATACTGTGAATGATCAGTTGAAGTTCCTGCACCTGATTTACAATAGCTTTAGAATCAACCATAACAAAATTTAAGAATTTCACAACTAAAAATTTCTTAGCACCAGCATCTTCATTTTTGTACTTATGGTCCAGTGATTACCATAATTCTTTAGCCGTCTTCTTAATACTGTACACCTCATATAGTGCATTAGATAAGCCATTCAGAATATAGTTATGGCAAAGAAAATCAGAGTGCTTCCATGCCTCAACAGCATTGAAGGCAATAGCAGCATCTACATCACCCTCTTTAACAATAGGAGGATCATCCTTCAGAAATTTTACCAAGTTCAACATGGTCAAATAAAACAGCATTTTTCTGTTCCCATGTCTTGAAATTGACACTTTCCCTAGTGAATTTCGCAGGCTTTTCATTGTGGCTCATTGTCAATGGCAACATTTGGCTTTGACTTGAGGCTTGGGCAGTGATAATAGCATCAAATTGAGAACTGGATGAGTTCGTGTTCATATTAGTTATTTTCTGTTAATGTTCTAAAATTCAGAAAACAAAACTAGAATCAAAATTAAAATCAACAATTCTGTTTAAAAAACAGAATACTATTTTGTTCTACAGAAGATTATGAATCCGTTAAACGTCAGGAATTTAGTCAGAAACTAAAAATCAAAAATAGAAACACAATCAAACAACTTCTGTTAAACGTCAGGAATTTAGTCAGAAACTAAAAACTAGAAATAGAAGACACAATTAATAAATTATGTTTGCTTTTGAAGTGGCTTTGGAAACTAAAGTCAGATCTGGGTTCTTCTTTGTGGAGGAGAGTAGTGGGTGCAAGTTCCAGTTTGATGGATTGGAATAATGTGGGAAATTTTAGAAACTCTCAACTCTCACCTATTTGGAAAGGTATCCTTAAGTTATACCTTTCAGACAACAATTGTATGTCAATTTTTACTAGATGCAGCTTGGTGAAAATCATGAGTAGGAAGCAGGCTCTTTTCTAGTCGAACGCTTAGTTGCTTTTATGGTCCATTGTTACTCCTTTTCCCATGGCTTTTTAACCTTTATAGAGAGCGGCATTATTCCATGTTTCATGTGGGGAGTGTGGGTTGGTAATTCAAATGGAGAAGAAGAATAAGATTAAATGAGCAAGTTGACGACTTTGCTTCCGTGTTACTTCATATTGGCAGTGTGGTTCTTAATGGGGATAGTGATGTATTCATGTGGAATGGTAAATTGGACCCTTATACCGCCAACTCTTTTAAGACCATTCTTACTCCGAGTTTTTCTTTACAGCCTAGGCATGATTTTCAACTCCTTTGGTCGTCCTTTTCAAGTCCTCGCATGAAATTTTTTGTTTGAATTGCCTTGCATGGGAGAGTTCCTAGCCTTGATTTTCTTCGAAGCGGAGGAGTGACTTTTAAGAATGGTGTTATTTGTATGGCTTGCCATGGCGCTGTGGAGATTATGAAGCACTTATTGCTTTCTTGCCTTTACGCTTGGGTGATTTGGTGTTGGTTCTTGCGTAAGTGTGGCTTTGTTTTTGTGGTGTCTGATTTTCTTCGTATTTTTCTTGATTTCTGACTTTCCTTATTGCCAAATCATAGATATTCAGACTTATGGAAGCTTCTATGTTTTGTCTTTCTTTGAGATATTTGAAAAAATAGGAATAAAAGAGTATTCAGGGACACTATTTCTATTACGGATAACTGTATTTTTTTTAATGTATTACAGATGCGGCGTTTATTTATAAATGTTGTGATGTAAATTTTTGTTATTCAGCTCGGGACTGTTATAGGTTCATGGATGTTGTGTTTGGCTAATTTTACCATAGGGTGTTTTCTCTTCTAGGTTAGCTCAGGTTTTGTATGAGTTCATGGATGTTTTTTTGGCTAGTTATTTGTAATCTGTTCTCTTTATTTAGGACCGTAGCCTTAAGTGGTGAAAGTCTTTTGAATATTTCGGATGGATTAATAAATTTCATTTACCAAAAAAAAGTCCTCGTTTTACTTGTATTCGGAGATCATGATATCCTAGGATTTGGAGAAAGTTTATCTGCTAGAGAATAAAGTTCTAATCGTTTTTAGGGGACAATATTTTTTGCTACCGATCGGTAATAAATCATATTGGCGAATTTATACATGTGTGTTTTATATCAGAATGTGAACATCTCAAAATCTGCCTTGAATTATTAATAATTACTGCCATAATAATTAAAACTGACCCACCGCCACCTCCACATTTTTTTTAGAAGCCAGCAATCGAAATTTGACTTTGCAAATCTTTTAGAATTTATTTCGGTAGATGTGAGGAATCAATCATTTATTTGTAATAAAAATAAAAATAAAATATCAATAATGGTCCCGTATTGCTGTTAGCACGCCAGCATCAATGTTTTGTCATGTGATTGGCGATGACAATGAGATTGAGTTGAGATGCAGAAACATGGTATTGGGTATGCATTTTTAATCCTACAATATTGCATAAAACAATTAGAAATAAGAAGGGGATTTATTAAAATTAGTATGCACGGGCACGAGGGGAATGGAGTTGGATCGGTGACTGTCGGATTCTGCCTTCAATAGGAAGGGGATGCTTCCACGAGTCCGAGACTAGGTCCAACCACCGGCTTATTTGTCTGCTGGTATTGGTGGATGCTGGGGCTTATTTTCTCTCTCTCTCTCTCAACTGACCTTCTACGTGGCTTCTTATACCCACCGTTTACATCCCCTCTATCTACCACTGCTAGTATTCGATCGATCTGCTGCTAAAAACACCAACAATCCACCTTTAAATATATGATTCCTCTTAATTTGACCATAGATTGCTACTATTACTACCTAGTCATGGGCTGCTTTCCCAAATTATTCAGGCGCAGATCCATCACTCCGGATGGTGGTGATGTGATTAGGCATAGATCTCAAGTGAAGGATAAAGATGCAGATGCAGATGCAGTTTGCTGTTCAAAGAAATACAGCTGGAATGACATAGAAATACTAACAATGAGTTTCTCTCGGGTCATCGGATCAGGAGGATTTAGCTCAGTTTTTTTGGCTCACCTGCCCAATTTGACCCTCGGGGCAGTCAAGATCCACGAACCTAGCGACCATCTGAACCGATTCTTTAAGCAGGAACTAGACATCCTACTCCAACTTCGCCATGACAACATCGTGAAGCTTCTAGGGTACTGTGACGATCAAGGTAGATTGATTGTTCTGTTTAATTGATATACATATATATATATATATATATATATATATATATATATATGTTTTGTAATCAAATAATACAGTAAGCGAGAAATCTAAATTTTATTTTATATGTTGTTATTAATCAAAATAATTAACAATCTGTCAGAGAGAGGAGCCCTTGTGTTGGAGTATGTTCCCAATGGAAATCTGCAGGATAAGCTCCACGGTGCACAAACAGATCAAATTCTTTCATGGAAAAAGCGGATGGCCATTGCATTCCAACTTGCCCAGGCGTTGGAATATCTACATGAAAAATGCAACCTTCAGATAGTACACGGAGACATAAAAGCTTCCAACATTTTACTGGACGACAATCTTGACTGCAAGCTCTGTGATTTTGGTTTTGCAAAAATGGGATTCTCTTCACTAGTAATGCCCTCCAAGCAAGTGATGATGGGTTCTCCAGGTTACACGGATCCCTACTACCTGAGGACAGGAATAGCATCAAAGAAGAATGATGTTTACAGCTATGGCGTCATCGTTCTGGAACTGGTGACCGGAATGGAGCCATTCTGCGAAGTGAGGGGCCAGCTACTGACATCCATAATGGGATCCATGCTAGGGGATGTCCGTGATTGTGAAGCCACTAAAATTGCAGAAATGGTGGATCCAAGATTGGCAGGTGACTTTGAGCTAAAGGAAGTCAGGGCCATGCTTTCCCTCTCCGCGTTTTGCCTTAGGCATTCCCCAGTTCTCAGGCCTTCTGCTGCCCAAATCTTACATCAAATTAGGGACAATGTTCCTTCCATCTCCACTAACATGGAACTCCTGAATTTATAAAACACCTAGCTACAACTTGTGTGGTGGTGTTTATATATATATATATATATACGAATTCCATGATTTGTATAACAAAAGAAAAAACTGTACATGACCATTTCTTTTTTCTTTTTAATTTATATACATGCATACATACAAGGAGAGAACGCATGCGTGCGTTTCGGCAACTGCTATATAGATGTATACACTTTCATTCATGTGATTACTGTGTGTGTGTGTGTATACATCCCAAAGATAAATCTCTATATTTAATATATCTTTTGCACTCTATTTGCGTTAACAATTCCTGTCCCATATAACCGTTTCTTCTCTAGTACTAATAGTTACAACAACAGGAGATGAAAACTCTTTTTCCTTTTTTTTTTTTTTTGCAAAAGGTCACTATTTGTCAGAGCACATGAACCTTCACCTAATTTTTTTTAATTAAACCCTTAACATTTTTAACTGTGGGACAATAAAAGCATTCCGTCTACTTTTTCTATTAGTCAATATGTTAAAAGGTCCAATTGTAAAAAAAAATTCATGTAATCCCTAAACTAAACATTAGTTATTAAATTTGTATATAACCACTTTTAATTCATAAAAATCAATAACTTTCTAATAAAATTATTCTGCAACTAACTAAATATGAACAAATTTATTAAAAAGTAATAAACATCTTATAAAATTATAGAAATTGTAATTTATTAATTAAAATCATTAAAATATTTCAATATGCATATAAAATTTTTAAAATATTATATAATTGATCTATCTTAATATAAAATTATTTTCAGAATAGTTTAATTAAAAAAAGTTTTTTGAAAACTTGCAGATTATGGACAGAAAAATCTCTCTGCATTGCTAAATTAAATTTGGCACCACAAAATTTTCTAGTGGTTGACTAGGAGTCTAGAACATTCCGTTGAAAGGAAAAATATAATAATGTAGTTTACCATTAATTACACCACTTATAAATCAGTTTACTTTACCAACAAAATTATCAACCACAAATTCTCTTTTCTTTTAATTCGTTTTCAATTGCGTGCTTATATAATTTGCCCGACTTACTATTCATAGAACACACTCCAGTACTTACAGTGAAAAAGAAAGATTAAGGAGGTGTTTGATTCATCAAATTTAATAGAATAACTATTTCATAGAATATGAAATAGAATAGATATTTTATGGCACATGCAATAGCTATTCTTTAACTATTGTAAAGAATTGGTATTCCATGAAATTGAAGAATTACAATTTTAGGAGATGAAGTAAATAAAAAAAATATCAATTTTATATGAAATGACTATTTTATTTATTATCTAATTACTTTCTAGGAATAACTATTACATTCAATTCCATAAACCAGGACTCTAAGAATTATCCATCATTAATTCTAGCTGAAAATCCTCATCTTCCGGTTAATTGTCAAACATGCATGAAACTCTCGCCCTAACTACAAACTCCTCCTTAATAGAGAGATTAACGTGTTGCTGCCCAATGGCGGCGTTACAGAACCACATTCCATTTCTCCAAGCAAACCACCACGTCGACATATTTCTTTCTTCAATTATTATCCACTTCCCCTCTCCTCAGGGCGGAGACAAGGGGGAGCAAAGGGGGCGGTCGCTCCCTTGTCCCCTGGTGAATCTCATATACCCCTTCCGATTTTATAAGGTCTGTAATTTTTTTTTTGTGAGTCGCTCTCCCTAAATTTAAGATTCAAGACTTTTTTCCATTAGTTTATGAATGAAAATGAAATCACTATAATTATCAATCCACTGTTAGATAAAGAAGGTTCTATAAAAAAAAAAATAGAAGGAATAAGTCTAAAATTAAAATTAAAAAAATAGAAGGAAGAAGTCTAAAATTTAAAAAAAAAAAAGAAACATGATAATAAATTTTATATTTGTCGTGTTTCATGTGTCCATTTTGTAAAATAAAACCACACAATTTATTTAGATAATGAAAAAAATGTTAAAATGGTCTTATAGGAGAAGAATATAATACAGGCTAGTGATTAATATAGATAAAGTCAACCCACAAAATTAATAAAGAAAAAAATACAAAAAACATATAATATATTTATATCATTTTTCATTTAGTGATGTCTATTTTTTTGATATGTGATACAAAATTATTAATATTTTTGAAATTATTATTATCATTATTAGTATTATTTTTTTTTTCTCTTATAGTTTCGGAGAGGATTTATAAACCTCTACAAAAAAAATTAATTTTTAGGATAACAGGAATTTTAAAATCTAAAACTTATGCTATCAAATAAAAGAATTCGCATTACTCTAAAATTTAATCCAAATATATATTATCGATCCGAACCTCTATAGAAATCTCGCACCCCCTTTCCGATATTTCTCGCTCCGCCACTGCCTCTTCTAGATAATCAATCGCCGGCATGTGTACCTTATGTGATGTTTTTGATGTTTTTTTTAAAACTTTTGACTATATTTTTATTTATTTTTGGTTTCTTATATGGTTCTTTATTCATTATGAATCTATAGAAACTTTAAAAAAAAACTCAGAGAATTATGGTTTATTTAAGTTTATTTTAGTTTATTCATTCAGATTTTGTGTTTTTATGTTCATTTATTTATTTTTGGTTTTAGCATAGTTTACTTCATTCATGTTCATTGACCTCTTTTTTTTTTTTAATTTTTTGTGATATTTTGGTGTTTTTTTTTAATTTCTTATTGAGTATATTTTGTTTTTCATGGTGTAATAAATGTATAATATTTGTATAATCAGTAATAATTAGTTTTTTGGTGAGGAAAAAATTTATTATGCCACAAGACATGAAAAAAAAACACCCGAAACACCCAAGAAAGCATTAGATTCAACTAATGAAAAATACAATCAGGCATCCTGTAAACATCTTGTCCAGTGTACATAAAATCTTAATTGAAAAAGTAAAAAATAATGAAACTCCTATGAATACAAGAGAAAAGAATGGACTCCATATCTACAATTTTCTTAGAGAAAAATCTTGTACTCCTTGCCTTTCACAATTCCTATAGAAGAAGATGGCCAATCAAACACCATAATTTTCGGTTCTTATTAACCAAAAAAAATAAAGGGCCATTGCTCGATAAATTGAGTCGAGGTTTCTGGCATGACCCAAGTGACCCTTGATTTTGATAAAAAAATTCATCCATAATATCCATGCCACATTACACGACAAAAAAAATGTGATTCACATTTTCAGAAGAGTGATAAATGACACACTTACTATCTTCCTGAGAGATAATAGACCTAGTAGCAAGAAAAAAAGCTAAAGCTGTTCTATCCTTGATAGCTTGCCATAAGAAAAATTTTATCTTAGGTAGACAGTAAGATTTCCAAATAAGATCATAGGGAGAGGAAGGCACCTGATTGTCATAGCAAGATTGCACAAAAGTAGAAACTGAAAATTTATCAAATGAGGACCACCTGAATTCGTCCAAATCTGCATGGAGATGTTGTTCCTTATGTTGCCGCCATGCATTTAAAAGGCCCTCCAATTCAGCAAATTCTATCAACTCCATAGACCTCTTCCTTCTCAAAAATTGCAATCCCAAAATGAGGAAGTCATTTACTGTACCATACCTCTTAACACATATATAGCAAAAGGACTAGGAAACTTCTCACTAAGTGCTTCATTAATCAACCATTTATCATACCAGAACAAAACCTTACACCTATTACTCACAATGCATGAGAATCCCGCAAGAAACAGCTCCCAAACTTGGGGAGAATGAACTGTGCACTTAAAAATGTCACGCCAAAGTGAAGAAAATAAGGATTGTCGATCTAAAAAATTAGGAGAGAAGCAAGAAATACCTGATGATCCCGCAATAAGATTTGTCAACAATCTGTCCTTAGTTGTCCTTAATTTCCATATCCACTTCATGAGTAAAGCTTTATTTTTGACATTGGGAGGTACAATTCCCAATCCACCTTGCTGTAAAGGTTTGCAAACATCCGACCAAGCAACAAGACATAAACCCTTCCCTTTAAATCTTATCTCCACGGAAAATTAATCATGTAGCTTTCTAGTTGCCTTTGAGTATGAAGATGCATACTAAAAAGCAACATAAAAAATACCGGCAAGCTAGTAAGAACTGATTTGATTAAAACCAATCTACCTGCATTGGAGAGTAAATTTCCACGCCACAAGGCAAGGCGAGATTTAAATTTTGAGATCACCAGGTCTTAGATGGAAGAAGACAAAGCTCTAGTAGTTAAAGGAAATCCCAAGTATTTTATCGGCAACACTTCAATTTTACACCCACTTCTCGAAGCTACAGATTGCATTGAAACCGAATCTACATTGACACCAATGATGGAGCCTCATGACAGTTAATTTTTAACCTAGAAATCACCTTAAAACAATGTAATATCTGAATTAAAGAATCCAACATATCCAAATCATAGGGCGAAAAAATTAATGTATCATCTGCAAAGTGCAACATGGACAAATCCTCCATTCCTCCCCCAATATGAATCCCCTTAATCAAATTAAGGTACCTGGCTTTACAAAGTAGTCAATACAAACCCTCAACTGCAAGAACAAATAAAAAAGGCGAGATAGGATCACCTTGACGAGCACCACGCTACATCGGAATTGGGGACTTCAAACTATACCATGCACTAGAATTGATATGGAAGCCAAAGAAAGACAACTCTCCATCCAAGAAATACATTTAGCTGGAAATTTCATACCCTCCATTACTGAAAGCAAATAATTCCATGATACACTATCAAAGGCCTTTTGAAGATCCAATTTCAGTAACAACAATCTCCGGTTTTGCCTCTTCACCATATGAACAACCTCCGAAGCTATCATAGAGCACTCATGAATATTGCGGCCTATGACAAAAGCATGTTGATGCTCTGAAACAATATTAGGGAGGACCTCGCATAATCTAC
>CANYLF010987509.1:0-19152 GCA_948193215.1 Bocquillonia castaneifolia | reverse complement strand
TCACAAGGCTTCACCCACTAACCTGCCCAAGTGTTTCTCTCTCCAGAAACCCTTGACCCAAGTGTTTTAATCAATAGGACAACACTTAAACCTTTCACAAATGATTCCTAAACCTCACTCACCAAGAGTTAGCTTTACAAGAAAATCAAAGAGTTCATAAGGCTCTACAAATAAGTTAAATAATTGATTGATAGAAAGTTTAGGTTTTACAACTCACAAAGTTGGATTAGAAGAATCTAAGGCTGTAAACTTGTTCATTAACCTTCTAAGAGAGTTGTAGTTGAGTTTTTATATCTCCTCTTACATATCTGACCGTTGGGAGTGCATTTAATGCATATACGCTCTTTTTTTTCAGTTTTCAGCCTTTTAAATCGTAATAAATGTCTGTCAGATAGCGTGCAACTAGCCGTTACTGTAGGTACAACAGTCATTAACTTTTAAATGTAACGGCCCATTGCATAAAGGCATGACTCATTGTGGTTAATAGAGGCTTGCTAATATGAATGTGCACGACCCATTATAACTTGAAACTGCCAGTTACACAAGTAACAACGGCTCGTTACTTGGCTTATTGTAACTCACTGCTTCTCTTGGCCATATATATATGCCACAAGCAATGACCCATTACAAATTGCCAATGAGCCGTTACATATGTAATGGTCGTTACACTTATATGCGACAGTCGTTGCATGTGCTTAGGCTTCAAGAAATCCTGAAAAAATATCTCACTTGAAACATTAGTTAAATTAATTGACATAGGACTTTGATCGAACATCAAAATAGGGATTAAGTGCCCAAATAGGCCAACAATCTCCCCCTTTTGATGTTGACAAGTTCTAAGTCAATTTGGGTGTGAGTTTTAGGTAAAAAGCTTAAAAACTCCCCCTAAGATAAAGCACATAGATTTTTCATTTAAATATATATATATAGATTTTTCATATAAATATAAATATAAATATATATAAATATATATATACATATATATACATATATATGTATATATATGTATATGTATGTACATATATATGTATATATATGTACATATATATACATATATATACATATATATGTATATATATGTATATATATATGCTCAAACAAACGTAAAGCCAATAGAGATTCAATGGATGAGAAAGCACATATTTATGAAAAGAACACACATTCATCATAAGCCAACCATCACAACAAAATTGACACACTTCTCCCCTTGTGACAACATAAAAAAGGAAGAAGTGGTCCTAAACTAAATGTATCTAACACATAAAGAGACATTCAATAAGTGCCCGAAAAGAAAAGACAATGCATAAAAAGCTCAGAAAGGATGTAAAGTCAGAAGATGAAAATGGAAAAGCACAAGTAGACTAGGTTTGTGGAAGCGTATCATCAATGGTGGCTTGCATAGTACGAGCATCATTAGAACCAAACTCAATCTTAGTCATCTCCTCAGTGATGATAGTCTCTGAACCCGGAGGAATGTTAATAGAAGGATCAACTGGAGGTGGCGGGAGCCAAATGTTCTGATAAAAAATACCCTGCAACCTCTTTATGAAGGTAAGTCTATCCTCAAACCTATTGACTCTCCCCTCAAGTTTATCAACCCGGAAGCCTACTCCTTGTACCTCTCAGATGACTCTATCACCCATCATACTGATCTGCTCAAAAACTCTATCAAACATCTGGTGAAGATCAAGATCGGGGGCAACAAACTCAGACTGAGGTCTAGTCCTTCTCCCATATGTCTATGGAAAAGGAGAAATGGGAGTGACCCTCTGTGAAGCAGCAGCAGTAGTAGCATCCTGAGCATGCATCGCATCTATAGACTTATTAATCTTAATGCCTATGTCATCATCATCATCCCTATCCTGATCAGTGGTAGGAGCACCTGTAGGAGGAGCCTCTAGCTATGTAGCAGAAAAAGGCAGAGACGTCAGACCAGGAATGAATCTCCGTCCATCCAGCAGAATACTATTAATCCATCGCCCATCCACTAGATGAAACACTCTACTGTTCTTGATGAAGGTCATATTTAGTCTGATGTTGACATGTGCAATATGATCAGCCATAACCTGACCAGAACCAAGCAGCCCCATCCTCTCAGCCAGCAAGGTAATGTATTCTCCACAAGTAATACCACCCTTAGCATGATGGGCAATATCCATCACCCTAACTGCAAACCATCTACTAAGCTACATAGGTTTGCCTTCAAAAAGGCACCAGGGAGTATAAACTTCCTCATTGTTAATCTTCTCATTACTAAGAGCCCTAGTGAAGATAGAGAATGACAGAAACCTCTACAATTACCAATGGAGAGGACTCATAAGCTGAGAAGCTCCAGTATTACCTTTCTCAAGAACTCCAGTCCTATGTACATTCCAAAAGGGTGTCTTAAGATGCATAGACCAACCCGGCTAAATACAACCTTCACCATCTGATCTAAAGCCCAAGTGTCTGGTGAATTTAGCAAGAGTCAAGGTGTACTATCACCTAAACATGTGAAAACATAAGGCCTTCATAGGAAAACCCTCCTGTGAATCACCCGCGTTGACTTCCAGGGTACTTAGAAACTCTCTAGCTAAGGTTGGATGCACTGGCCTAGCTTTAAAAGCAAGAGTCTTAATTCCTAATAGGTTTAGTGCATTATCCATTTCAGTCTTTAAACCTAGTGTCTATAAAGCAACTCTATCCATATATCTATAGGCCTTAAAACAACGTCTTATAAGCTTAGCCATACGTACCTAGACTGCGTCCTCAGTAGGAGTAAGAATACAAGGTGGAGGTATGTCTAAAGGCTGTCCTTAAACCTAAAAAGGTGGATGAACTGCAGGAGGCCTACCAAATGAGGAGAAGGAGGTCTTAGAATATGTCCTGCACCAGTACCAGAAATGGAAGAAGTACCCAGACTAGTGTTAATGCCTGCAGGCTATCCCTGAGGTCTCACCAAGGTGCCGTGAGTCCTAACTGAGGTGGAAGAGGTCTTAGATGGTGTAGGAGGATCCTTCTGACTTGTAGCATACCTGTGCCCCTGACTTGTCTACTGTCTGGGAGGTGATGGAATGTCTTCATCACTTACCAACTCAGTGGGTCTACCATTTCTTCTTATTGTCATGATGAATATGCTTAAGATAGTCCAAATGTGCAAAGGAATGTAAAGAGTTGATGAAAAATAGTAAAAATCCCAAAGTTAGGTTTTTGGAACCCTAACTTTGATTTTGCTTCAATCTTCAAAAACCAATAGATAAAAGTGAAAAATAACCTCAAAATTGGTTTTAAAAGGTTGTTTTCGGTCAAAAAGCACTATATGTTTGTAGAAAAAGGTTGAAAAATGAGATTTGGGTGAAGAAGGGAGAAAATCACGAAGAGAGAGAAAAGAAAAGAAAAGCTGAGTAACGGGCAAATAAGGAAGAAATAGTTTTAATCCCAGGTGTAACAAGCCGTTGCACATATGTAATGAGCCGTTGCATTGTGTAACAGTCGTTACACATGGCCTCTTCCTGTGTAACCTATTGCCCAAAAACAACAATATTTGACACAGGCAATGGGATGTTGGGTATTAGCAACGGATCATTACACTTGTAACGGATCGTTGCTTGACCCATAACTGCTCGTTCCATTTGAAAACTCAGAAAATGCATATTTTGATGTAAAAAGTGTAGAAAATGAATTTGTAAGCATTTATAAAGATCCAAAAATATGTAGAGTATACTCAAAGTCATAAGAATGTTTGAAAACATGAAGAGTTTTATGCAATATAGGGCATGAATGTTCATATAATGTGCAAGAATTAATATACGATAAATTGAGACTTCAGAATATGATCAACACAAAGCAATATTCTAATAATTATCTCAATTATATCCAAGCAATATGGGTTTCATCATATACATATATAAAAGCATCAAAACGCAAACAAATAACACAATATATGATGAGTGTCATGTAGAAGACAAGGATGCACCATCAATTATACCAAGTTCCCGTTTAATGAAATTCATACGATCCTCATTAAGAGGTTTGGTGAAGATATCTGCAAGTTGGCTCTTTATATTGATGAATTCCAATACAATATCACCATTTTGCACATTGTCACATAAGAAATGATGTCTAATATCTATATGCTTACTTCTAGAGTGTTGTATGGAATTTTTGGAGAGATTTATGGCACTAGTATTATCACACTTGATAGCAACATGTGTGAATTTAAAACCATAGTCTCTAAGTTGTTGTTTGATCCAATGAACTTGAAAACAACAAAAATCGGCTCCCACATACTCAGCTTCAGCGGTTGATATTGTAATGGAAACTTGTTTTTTGCTACTCCAAGATATTAAACTTTGCCTAAGCAATTGAAAAGTACTGGTCCTATCCAATAGGCCTTCAACAAAGTCTAAATCGAAATAGGCTAAAAGATCAAAAGATGCACTTTTGGGGTACCAAAGACCAAAATTCATTGTACCTTTTAAATACTTTAAAATTCTTTTAACCGCGTGAAGATGTGACTCTCTAGGTGATGATTAAAAATGTGCACAAACACATACGAAAAACATGATATCGGGTCTACTTGCAGTCAAATATAAAAGAGATCCGATCATACCTCGATATCACTTTTTCTCAATGGGTTTGCTGCTTTCATCCTTCCTAAGTTTGGTTGTTGTAGCCGTAGGAGTTTTACTTGTTGAGCTACTTTCCATTCCAAACTTCTTGAGAAGCTTTTTGGTATACTTGGCTTGATTGATGAAAGTCCCATCCTTTGCTTGGTGAATTTGCAATCCAAGGAAAAACTTAAGCTCCCCTATCATGCTCATTTCAAACTCCATGGTCATACATTTTGAAAACTCTTCACACAAGCAAACATTAGTCCCACCAAATATAATATCATCAACATAAATTTGTACAATTAGGATATCATCCCCTTTTCTCTTGATGAAAAGAGTTGTATCCACCTTGCCTTTTTGAAAATCATTTTTAATAAAAAAATGATCTAAGTCTCTCATACCAAGCCCTTGGAGCTTGTTTTAAACCATAGAGAGCCTTAGCTAGTTTAAAAATATGATTTGGAAAGACATGATCATCAAAACCAGGAGGTTGTTCAACATAAACTTCCTTCTCATGGAAGCCATTTAAAAATGCACTTTTAACATTCATTTGAAAAAGTTTAAAATCCATATAAGATGCAAATGCAAGCAACATACGAATGGCTTCTAATCCAGCTACGGGGGTATAAGTCTCATCATAATCTATACCCTCCTCTTGGTTATAGCCTTTAGCCATAAGCCTAGCTTTATTCCTAGTAATGGCACCTTGTTCATCGAACTTATTTCTAAACACCCACTTAGTGCCAATAATAGGATGATGCTTAGGTCTTGAAACTAAGTTCCATACCCTATTCCTTTCAAATTGGTTGAGTTCTTCTTCATAGCAAGGACCCAACTCTTATCATTGATAGCCTCATTAATAGTCCTTGGCTTAATTTGAGATAAGAATACTAGATTATTAAGGATTTTGAGTTGGTTTCGATTACTTACCCCTTTTGAAGTCTCACCAAAGATGAGATCTTGTGGATGACCATTGGCAAATTGCCAATCCCTTCGTAGGTTGTGGATATTGCTTGGTGGCGCTTGTAAGTGTTGAGAAAGTTATTCTGAGCTTTCTCCACTTGGTTGACTAATCTCCCCCTCAATATTGGAGTTGGTGGAGGGAGCTTCTTTACCTTGACTCTCTTCTTCTCAATTTGTTTCTTGAGTTGGCTCAAGGAGGAGACCGTCCATGTTACCTACAAGATCATCATCAACTACCCTTCCAGGATCAAGTGCACTAGATTCATCAAACACCATATGCATAGACTCTTCTACAACTAGAGATCTTTTGTTAAAAATCCTATAAGATTTGCTATTGGTGGCATATCTAAGAAAAGCACCCTCATCGGTTTTTGAATCAAATTTTCCAAGGTTGTCCTTGGTGTTTAATATAAAGCATTTACATCTAAATACTCTAAAGTAAGAAATCTTGAATTTTCTTCCTTTCTAAAGCTCATAAGATGTTTTGTTTATCAAATGTATTTTGAAAACTCTGTTTGAAATAAAACAAGTGGTATTAACGGCCTCGACCGAAAAGTATGAAGGCAAGTCATACTCCTTGAGCATTATTCGAGCCATTGCTACTAAAATGCTATTTTTCCTTTCAAATACCCCATTTTGTTGAGGAGTCATAGGAGAAGAAAATTGATGAAAAATACCAACATCATTGTAAAATTCTTTAAAACTTTCATTTTCAAACTCTCTACCATGATCACTTCTGATGGTAGTAATGAAAAAACCTTTATCATTTTGAACACGGTTTGGAAGATTCTTAAAAGATTTAAAAGCATCATCCTTATGAGCTAAGAAACATACTCAAGTGAATCTAGAGTAATCATCCACAATAACAAATGCATAAAACATACCACCTAGACTAGCATTTCTAGAAGGACCAAACAAGTCTAGATGCAATAGTTCTAGAGGTCTACTAGTGCTTATGGTATTTTTGAGTGTGAAGGAGGATTTAGATTGCCTTCCATTTGACAAGGTCCAAAAACTTTATCCTTGGAGAATTTGATCTTCGGAAGACCAATGACTAGTTCATCCTTGCATAATTCTCCTAAGAGATCCATACTAGCATGTCCTAGTCTCCTATGCCATAGCCAAGAGTCATTGCTGACCGAAACCAAACATTTGACATCTTGATTGGTTAGGCTCTCCAAGTCAATTATGTAGACATTGTTAACTCTTTCTCCTTGGAAAACTATGCTATCATCCATTACTTAGGATACAATACAAGATTTAGGGTCAAAAGTGACTTTATAGCCCTTGTCACATAATTGACTTACACTCAGAAGGTTATGTTTCAAACCACTCACAAGTAACACATCATCAATGCAAGTAGAGTTAGGATTACCTACCTTGCCAATGCCAACAAGCTTGCCTTTTGTATTGTCACTAAAGGTCACCTCTCCTCCCTCTTTCTTTTGTAAACTTAGGAAGAGGTTGGGGTCGCCCATTGTAGACACCTAATTTTTGGATGCAGGTCATGTAAGTTGCTCGGAGTGCCTGATGACGAACACGGTCTAGTTTGGACTACTCATAGTATCAAGTTTCTTGGTTTGCAGGAAGGAGAATAAAAAATAAAAATATTTTAGGTATTATTTTAAATAATATTTTTATTTTATTTTTATCTTTAATTTTTAGGGTTTTAAAATATTTTTCATGGGTTTCAAAAATTATGCTTGCTAAAGTCAGTTTTCCAAATTGGCGTTCTGAAAATAAAATATAGTCCCGTACATGACATTTGTCTTGTATAAGGCATAATATTTTATTACAAGAATTTCAGATGGGTTCTAGAATTAATAGATTTTGAAGTTCATAATGTGTATTACAATTTTTTCTCTAATACACAGTTTCCAATTTAATTATTTCAGGTCTCAAAATAACCAAAATGCCTTGTACTGATGAAGGACCGTCCGGTTCTTTGTATCTCTTGACATTGCTTTTCAAGGAATCTTATCTTCTGGCCAACCTATGTGTACAAGTTGGAGTAGGAGAAATCATTAAGGAATGGGACCAATCTTTTCATCAACTTGATGGCCGTCCACTTTACTTAAGGATGAAGCACTCTAGCGAAAGGGGGGGCCATTTTTTAGAGGGGCGGTACTACCACTTTTCCTCCGTCAAGAGGTCACAGCCCATTGGCACAAAGGGGTTTTCATTTCTAATAAATTAAAAAAAAAGAAAGGGGGAGGAGGAGGACGTGATTTTGGGCAGATGAGGGAGACAAACTTGATTTGGTGGTGAGGCTCTTCTTTGGGCGCGTACTTGTTCTTAATAATAACATAATTAATAGTAATGAGGGTAGTAATAGGAAGTAGGTGTTTTTGAATGAATAAGGAAAGGTCCACAGTTCCATTTGTTTTCTCTTTAACTTAGGGACCAACGTTTTTGCTTTGTTTACTACTGTTACTACAACTACTAATAATAATAATAATAGTAATAATAACAACAATAAAGAGTTGGCTGTTAATCAAAGGAGAAGAGGCCATTCCTGAACTTGAAGAATTGCTTTCCTTCGTTCTAAGGGCCGACATTTTTTTTCTTTTCATTTTCAATAATAATAATAATAATAATAATAATAATAATAATAAGAACAACAACAACAACATAAGAAGGCCATGGTTTTCCTCATTTTCCTTTAGCCTAAGGGACATCATTCTCCTTCCTATTTTTTACTACTACTAATAATAATAACAACAGTACTAATAATAGCACTACTAATATTAATAATAGTAGTTTTAATAAAATCATTTTCTGGGGCTCCAGAAGTCCAATTTTTATTCTCCACAGCGATCTCAACCAAGAAGGGTACTCACACTCACCTCCCAGGGCAAACCATGCATCCATGACCAATAAATCCTTATGTGCAATTTTCTATTTAATTTTCCACTTTATTTTTTTCTTATTTTTAGATCTTTATTTTATTTGATATTTATTTTAAACTAACTCCATTTGATTTCCTGTCTATATTTTTTAATATGCTGATCAGGAGGAAAAGCTGCTAGAATAAACAGACTGACATTTGGAGGCCTAGAACTCAAGGTGTGAATCAAAAATGTATTTTGATTCACAAGCTTGATAAACTACATATCTCATCTCTTTAGATGTTTTAAATTTCCTATAGCTTCATTAGGGCCCCATTTGTTGTTGGGTATATTTTATTTGGAAAAATATGTAATAAACATATCAAGAATCGGTTTAGGATCCTTGGTCCATCATTTACAGATCCGGAAGGACCACCAAAAATCATCTCAGATCGTCCGGCCGGATGATCGAAGCTCAACCAGATTTCCCATCCTAGAGATTGCATGGCCCATAGAAAGATCTGTCCGAACCATTGATAAAGGTCTGGCCAGATCTCCTCGCATGGGCCATGCAATTAACATGAAGAGGGGGACTAAAGCTGCAAGACTGTTGTGAAGCTTTGAGATCGACTGATACGTCCTCTCTAGGGCTGATCAGTCGATCAGTAAGGTTTTCTAACCTCATTTAAATTACATTCAATCACCTAGAACCAGCTGTAAAAATAATTAATCAAATATTTAATAAATAAACTCGGTAAATAGTAGAATAAAAATGGTAGAAAATTATTTCGCCTTTCCTTTCTTTAAGGGTGTATGTATATTCCTACCATTCAATATCTCAGGTAAATACCAAATGAATTAATGTGCAGATATTAACTCGTAAATATTTGTAAAATACATTAGAAACTAACTGTGAATGTTCTGCATGTAAATAAATAAGGAAAATAATCCACTTGGCTAATTATTATTAAAATAAGTAGCAACACACCATTAGAAAAAATATTAAGCGCGACCATTCATTGCACCCTATTCTCTGGGTGATTTATCGCTTTATATTATCTGTCTATGTAGGAAATAATGAGCTTATTACTTAATTAAATGGGAAATTGCCCTAAGAATGGATGACTCATTCCAAACCCAGAAATCATCTAGAGTGATGACGAATGGGGATTCCTAAGGAATATACCTGTTTGTTAATCACTAGGTGATCCCGATGCAATTCGCGTGGCGACTCCATAATGTTTTCATAAAAAACCAAAAATCCATCTAGTGAGTTTGTCGCCATTGCTATTGGACACCAACCGAGGGATAGTTCTCGAACGTTCTGTCCACAATGGCGACTCCATTGGGGAAGTTTTTACAAAAAAAAAAATGAATGAAGATTCCGAGCAATTTTCCATTTTTTTAATTAATTTGGTCATTGTTCTCCTTTTGCATTACACGTAGTTTTGAATTTTTAGGGTCCCTATAAACCCCGGTACCACTAATAATGCAGACCCACAATTCCACGCTAGTTTCTTGGGTTGTATTATCAATGGACCACTCACAGTGATTAAGTGTCCTACCTGGCTTACCATCTTATGGTTAATGAGTCATGGTTAACGGGAAGTTCATACTAGATCTCCTACCATCCTAGCAATGGTTAATGGGAGTCCGACTCTGTGGGAGCCTTCTTAGCCAAACCAAAGAGTCAAATCCCAGCATGTAATGACCATAGAAGTTTCCACTATGTTGTACCTGCTAATCCTACTTGCTATAATGTTGCCATGAGAATTTATGATCATTAAGCCTAAAGCCTATGCCGAAATGTTGTCCACCTAAAGACAAAATTTAGGTGCGAAGATACGGACTCGATTATCATAAATGATGTTGTTTGCTAGGATAGTGTGAGAGAATGCTCTTTATATGACGGTACTATCATTCCCTGTTGATGAAATAAAGTACCCCAGCCTACGTAGGAAATGGACTTTTGACCAATGGAACACGTGTGTGGGAGAAATAAGATTGAAAGGCCTGCCAATTGGAAGTAATTGTTACTTGTACAACTAACGGTCTTCTTGTTTCCTTGTCATGCATACATGCATCTACATCTCATGCATACATCTAACGCCCTTGTTTTGTAATAAACATTGAGTCTTAGTCTGCTGGGAAATGAGTAGGAAGATAGTTGGTTCGAGATTGTGTTAATTCATGAAAATTTGATCCAAGCGAAATGTCTGAACCAAGTTAGAACTTAATATGGAGGCATGATGGCTGCTGTGAGGGTTATGATTAGGGAAGAGGTCCAGAATGTTGTTAACACTGACAAGACACTTGAGAATCCGCCTCTTAAAGGGGAAGATAGAACTGATGACCATGAAGCTATTTCAACCTTGACTAGGAAGATGGAACAGTTGCAAGACTTGGTGAAAGGAAAGAAATCCGAAACTGACTTTGACTTAGACAGTATGGGAATTCAAGGAATGAAGAAATTGCCTCCAAAATTTACAATGCCTAATATGTAGAAATTTGATGGAACGGGAAATTCGAGGCTGCATCTAAAATAATATGGTACAATCATGGCTGCCACACCACTTGACACTAATCAGAAGTTAGGAGTCTTTCCTCTGTCCTTAACTAGAGTTGCTCAAGAATGGTATTATCGTCTCCCTTCTTCCGTTCAAGCAAATTGGAAAGAACTCTGTGAAGCTTTCACTAAGCAGTATTCATATAACGACCACCTTGAGGTTTCACTTCGGGATCTCGAGTTAACCAAGCAAAAGCCTGATGAATCCTTCTCCGACTTCCTTATTAGGTGGAGGAACAAAGCTGCTTTAATGAAGAATCAACCTTGTGAGAAAGATTAAATTTGCATTGTAATCCAAAATGTCTTGCCAACCAGGGTTTAGAAGCTCCAGACCATGAACCCAAAAACTTTTAATGATCTTTATGATGATGGCTTACAAGTCGAATAGATGGAGACCGATAAAAAGGGACAGAGGACAAGTTCAACTCTAATCGTCCTACTACACAGTCTGGAGATTCAGACAAAGTAAATATGATCAGGACTCGCAGGCAGTTCGCAAACTTCAACCTTCCACTATCAGAGGTTTCAAAGATTAGAAAACTAGGGACTCCTGACCCCAGAGACAGCAAAGACTATTCTGAATCCTGAAGCTCCGAACTATGTTTCGAATGCTTAATGTGAGTTTCATCATGTTGACGGGCATCATACTAATAACTCTATCAAACTTAAATATGTAGTTTAAGACTTGATAATTGCTGGAAAGATCACAGATCCTGAGGTGGGGCTGTCCGTTACTTAGAACGACAATGGTCGAAGTTCAAGTTCTTATCTCAACATTCTGAACATTTGTTACGCTTTTCCAATAATGTTATTGTCTCTATTTTCTAGTCAACGATAGAACGTCTGCTTTTCTTCTTTTTTAATTAGTATCTCTTTCATGGCATGAATGCACTACATCAATAATCTATATGCTTATTTGACATTAATCCATATCATGATGGTTCATTTAACATTATTACAAAGCCTAGAAGTACTTGTTGTATCCACCAACTGCTGTTATTGAAAAAGAAGAAAGGAGAGCAAAAAATGCCATATTTGATCCTAAAATGGCTATGATCGGTGCTGGCTTCACGAGTGCAAGTCAAGCCGAGCACCAACAAAAAAAAATTTTCTGATCTTGGAGATCACCTCAAAACATCTAAGGCCTCTCAAAAATGCTTCCGGGCATGCTCCCTCACAAGCTGAAATAAAATGTCAAAATCTCTATGTGACTCAAAAAAAAGAAGAAGAAGAAAAGCCTGATGAGCTGAAAACCCATCCACGATCAGCTCATGCAAAAGTTAAGGCATGCCTGCTAGGGTGAAAACTTCACAAAGAGGCGCC
The DNA here is from genome assembly GCA_948193215.1 of Bocquillonia castaneifolia. Lineage (NCBI taxonomy): Eukaryota > Viridiplantae > Streptophyta > Magnoliopsida > Malpighiales > Euphorbiaceae > Bocquillonia > Bocquillonia castaneifolia. The sequence continues at coordinate 6,880 of CANYLF010987509.1, read as the reverse complement.
CTAGGCAAAATGACAAGGCAAAAAAAAAAAACAGAAAGAAGAAGAAGAAAAAAAAATAAAAAAAATGAAAATGAGAAAGTAGAGAGATTCTAAACAAGCATACGTAAGCAATTGTAAAGCATGACCAAGACATAAAAACAGAAGCAACTAGAGATTTTTCAACAAATGTGTGGTCAACCAGGACTGTTGGCCTAAGTACCTTCAATCTATCTTATTTTGAGCTCAACAACCTTAATTTTGTGTTTAACAAAGTTTCCAAGTTTGTAGGTTTGATAAAAGATAAGTTGGCACAGTGAAAAGTATATGACCTATAAATCACGTCCACGACAGGTGAGATCACCCCCGCGATCTTAGTTCACCTTCATCATAAAAGGAATCACCCCGTGACAAAGATGGCTAGAAAGTCCAGTTAGCTTCTGCTTCTCTTCGACCACAATCACCCCCGTAAATTCAAGAATCGTGATCGTGACAAAGTTTCTTAGAAAGTGCTGAGACTTCTATTTCTAAATGTACACATAAAAAGAAGCTCACCTCCACGACTAGGCATATCGCGTCCATGATATAGAAGCTCACCTTCGCGAATAAGGACTACAATATACAAAGATTGAGGCTAAAGTTATGTTCGTGATAGCAACATGCATTTCACCCTCGTGAAAAGGTGACAAAAGTTCCAGTAGCCACAGCCTTATCTACGTAGGTTGGTCGCGCTCATGAATGAATCATCGCCCCTACGACTGTCGCTTGATTCCGAGAAAAACTAGCCGTTCAACAACTTTTCAAATCCGCTGACCAACTTTTCAAATATTGCGTACGCGACTTCGATTCCGCGTCTGCGATTTATGGTAATCATAAATTTTTTTAAAAAAATTCTACTATCTGTTGGAAACTCATTTTGGACTATTTCGAACAGCTAGTTTTGGGGTTTATGGCTATAAATACCCCTCTTAACTGGGTTTAAAAAAAACACACATTCTTAGATAGCCAAAACTCTTACAAATTATTTTTCTAAATTTCTTTGTAAATAAATTCTTTATGAATTTATTGCGTGTGGGTAGTTAGAGCTCTAGAGCATTTGTTTCTTAGGTTGAGTGATCTTTCTATCTTGTACAAGTGTCAATCTTTGTGAGGATTGAGAAACACTTGGGTTGGGTTTGGTGTTAGCCTTATAAACACTAGGTTTGGTGTTAACCTTGTAAACACTAGGGTTTGTGAGTAAGCCTTGGGTAAAACTCATTATTTAGGTTTGGAGAGAGCCTTAGAATTCTCTTTGTAAATGTTGAAGATAGCCTATGAAATCTTCACTGTAAAGGTCGTGAGATAGCCTTTGAAATCTCACATTGTAAAGGTTGAAGATAGCCTGCTAAATCTTCATTGTAAAGGTTGGAGATATCTTGATAAATATCCTTGTAATCCATTTGTGGTAGTGGAACCCCAAATTATGTATTTGGGAGAAGTTGACGTAGGTCAAGAGTTGGACCGAACCACTATAAATTTCTATCTATTCTCCAAAGTAATCTTTATTTTCTAATTTCGCACCAATTCACCCCCCTCTTGGGCATTTTAAGGACTTTAAGAATGAATTTCGGATCCCAATACCAAAAGTCAAATGGTCAATGGAGCAAGAACTCCACTAATCTGGACAACTTGCCCTTAGGAAACAAATAGCTCTGAAATGTGTCGAAGCGCTAACAGCAACACTTTGCGCCAAAAATCAATATGATGCCAAATCTGATCAAGCCTATGAAAGCGAAGAAAATGAATGAAAAACAAGTAGAAAATGAGAACCCTGATCGAGGCTTAACCCAAAGAGCACGATCTATGATGACAACGACATCGAGTCCAACATATATAGCACACTTTTATGGCATTGTTAAATGAATTGGAATTGATTCTAAATTTCTTATTGCATCATTAATGTCACTACATTCAAGCCAAAAAAGGAAATGCCAAGCAAACAAGATGAAACAGATATGAGACCAGCAACAATTCATTTTTTTGAAATATTGTGTCAGCTAAACAATCTTCAAAGATGCACCTGCTACATCGATTATTTATTGACTGTTAGAGGGGACAAAACAATTGTGGGTCCAATTTAGAATTGACAAACAGCTAAGGAATACTAAGTTTCCACCATGGACACAATTGTCATCTTCAGCAACAGCAATTCTCTTCATTGCTCAATAAAGATGATGTTCCTCTTCACAACCTCACTACAGGTTCCTCTCGATATGTCAACTGGATTCATCTTGTTCAGCAGTCCCTAGACAGTAGACCCTAGCTGAACTAAACTTTGACAATGCCCCCACAATGCCATGTCACGAGCCTGCAACCAACACTATGTATACCTCATCGAAGTCAGCTGGGAGCAAGATCAAGAATGACTTTTCTCGATAACCATATCTGAAAAAAGAGAAAAGAAAAAATGAAAGGCCTGATGAGTTATAAAATCCCTCTAGGGGCAATTCATGCAAAAATTAAGCCATTGCTAAAAAAAAAGCCAAATAAGTAGAAATTCTATTCTAGGTGACTCATGCAAAAGTTAGGGTAGCCTGCTAGGGTGAAAATCTCGCAAAGAGGAGCTCTAGGCAGAAGTTAAGGCATGAACAAAATAAAATGAGATATGGTTACTGGGAAAAGCAAGAGACTCCCTTGGAAGTACACACCATAAAGAAATTTAACTAGTGATAACTTCAACAATAATAGTCAAGATTTGATCCACACGTCTTTCCAAAGCAGTTTGAACATTGTTATAATGGCCAATCTTGGGCAACTGAACATGCACACACAAACTGAAAACGTTGGAACTTCACCAGGATAACACAATGTTAGCAAGTTACCCAAGCAGGGGGTAAACTTCATCTTCTCAGCTAATGCTATTGTTCCTCAGCGATTGGATATGATAGGTTGCACCATCTTGTATTTGGGAAGTCATTTCTAGATATATAAAAGCATGAAAAAGTAATCTAGGTAAAAATAAGGGCCAGATCTTCATTTCCTTCAGAAGAGTGAGAATTCAGGTTAGGACCTCTGATCCTAATCAAAATAAGGAGTATGTGGAACATTCATAAATCCACCTTCTCTATCATTGAATTGATGGGGAAACTCATTGTTCAAATATCTTGAGGTGACAATAACAAAATGCAGTTTATTACAGCTTCAGATCACGCATATGACGACACCTAACATTGCATATCATTGAACATGGAAAATGTAAGCATATGGCATAGCATGTCAAATTCTTTTGGATCATGTAGGCATCTATTCATATATCTGTAAATATAATTGACATCCAGCATGGCATATGCATTTACATGGAAGAACATCCCATTCATGCACACACAAATAGGAGAAATAACTAATATTACACGTCTTGCAGAGATACATTGTATATATCATGCATACATCCACGACATGCATACATTGTACAGGCAACTAGAAAACTCACGAAGATACAATCAAAGGAATGAGAGCACTTCTACCAGCCAAGCCAAGCAATAAAATAAGACCAGTCTACATGAGCTACAAGGTCTAGCTGCAAGAGAACTTCAACAGGGTCAAGAAATAAACTAAAGGCTGATGATACCTTTAATCAGAAAAAAGAGGGGACACTCTATCATAGAAACCATATTTGCAAGCAAACACATATGTGGGAGTAATTGGATTCCCAGATGCATCTTGAACAAACAGAATCAACAACCAAGGGAGCTAAACAAGAACGATAAGACATTTTTGATGCACCAAAGAGACTAAGCTCAGGCAATCATAGGTTAAAGGGAAAGCAAATCTATTCTCACCAACATCTAGCATCTCAAGACAAACTCAGACGTGCATTTGATGAGTACAATCTCCAGACATAACTACATGGAACAGAGTAAATAATCAAAACTCGGGGGCAAAGTAAACTGTCACCAATATCCAGATCACTCCATTTTCAGGCATACAAGAATAACAAAAGCCATCCTAATTAGAGCCTTCATAAACTGAAACACTCAGCAAACACCATCATAAGGATAAGGGTAAGAACTAATTGCCACCAAAAATAAAAACTCTCAAGAACTTCCTTCATAAATAATAGGAAACCAAACCAGGTCTTCTAGAAACAGAATGCCAGGGCAAGATGCATCGTCATCGTCAGAATTTTCCAGACATCAAGTCTCCTAAAAACCAAAACATGTCAAGAATGCAAATTCAGAATCAAGATTTGATAAATTCTCCTTCAAAGCTACAAGCCTTTGAAAAACTCATCTCTAGGTCTGTCCTAGTATACTTATCTTTAGGTTTTTCCTACTACACTTTGGGTCTGTCCCAGTACTTTCGGGTCTATCCCCGCATCTCTAGGTTTATCCCAGTACACTCTAGGTCTGTCCTAGTACCTTCGGGTCTATCCCTGCATCTCTAGGTCTATCCCAGTACACTTTGAGTCTGTCCCAGTACCTTCCAGTTTACCCTAGCATCTCTAGGTCTGTCCTAGTACAATCTCGGTCTGTCCCAGAACCTTCAGGTCTGTCCTAGTACACTATGGATCTATCCCAGTACCTTTGGGTCTACATCTCTAGTTTATCCTAGTACACTTTGGGTCTGTCCAAACATTCTCAGAACGAGAACCAGAAGTCACCCTAGACTCTAGCCAAAATCCAACAGAACTAACAATGACAGAATTCAAAATTTTAAAATCAAAGTTGGGGATGACAAGTCACTGCCCTAATTTTAGAATCAATCTTGGGGATAACGAGCCACCTTCAGAATTCCAGAATTAGTTTCAGTCTCAAAATCCGTTCAAGGGACAACAAGTCACCATCAGAATTTTAGAGAATCAAAGTGGCAACAAGTCACCACCATGCAGTTCCAAAAGAATCTGGGAAATAAGTTGCCTCCAAATAATCTCAGATAATATAGACGGCAGCAAGTCACTTACAACCATCCAAAAATCTAGAAGACAGTGAGCCATCTTCAGAATACCCAGGCGACAGCGAGTCACCTCTAGAAAATTCTAGAAATACTCAGGCAATAGCAAGTCACCTTTAGAAAATTCAAACAAACTCAGGCAATAGCAAGTCGCCTTCAAAAAATTCCAGAAACACTTTAGGTGACAGCAAGCCACCGTCAACTCTAGAATCCCAGGTGATAGCAAGCCGCCTTCAATTCTAGAATTTCATGTGATAGCAAGCCATCGTTAACTTTAGAATCCCAAGCGATAGCAAGCCGCCTTCAGTTCTAGAATTTCAGGTGAATGCAAGCCACCATTAACTACAAAACCTCAAGAGACAGTGAGTTCACTTCAATCTCAGGCGATAGCAAGCCACCTCAACCTTAGAAAACTCAGGTGATTGCAAGTCAACTCCAAACTTAGGAAAGCAATCCAGGCAATGGAAGACTACCTTTACGAAGCTTAAGCAACCCTAGAGATATTCGGGAAGCATCTCTAGGTCCATCCCAACACCACTAGGTCCGTCTTAGCAACTCTGGGTCCGTCCCAGTAGCACTAGGTTTGCCCTAGTAACTCTAGGTCCGTCCCAGCACCACTAGGTCCGTCTTAGAAACTCCAAGTCCGTCCCAGCACCACTAGGTCCATCCTAGTAACTCCGGGTCTGTCCTAGCACCATTAGGTTCATCCTAACAACTCTGGGTCCGTCCCAACACCACTAGGTCTGCCCTAGCAACTCCGAGTCCGTCCCAACACCACTAGGTCTGTCCTATTCTCCTAGGTGAAGCCTCAACATCTTCTAGGGCACTCGTGTCCTAGACTTTTTATGGGGATGAGCTACCTCCAGTCTTGTGACAACCATAATATTGTCACCCAGGAGATGACATACCTCCAGCACTTCAGCGACGACTATCGGCCGCTCGAGCTGTATCCTTTTCTGTATCCTTGATTATGTTTATGTTTATGCTTATTTGCTTTGTCGTTCATTTATTCATTTTATTGACTGACATTGCTAAACTTCGACAAACCGGGGGTAAACTGTAGACACCTAATTTTTGGATGCATGTCATGGAAGTGGCTCGGGGTGCCCGATGACTAATACTGTCTAGTTTGGACCACTCTTAGTACCCAATTTCTTGATTTGCAGGGAGGAGAATAAAAAATAAAAATATTTTAGGTTTTATTTTAAATAATATTTTTATTTTTATTTTTATCTTTAATTTTTAGGGTTTTAAAATATTTTTTCATGGGTTTCAAAAATAATGCTTGCTAAAGTCAGTTTTCCAAATTGGCATTCTGAAAATAAAATATAGTCCCGTACATGACATTTGTCTTGTATAAGGCATAAAATTTTATTACAAGAATTTCAGATGGGTTCTGAAATTAATAGATTTTAAAGTTCATAATGTGTATTACAATTTTTTCTCTAATACACAGTTTCCAATTTTATTATTTCGGGTCTCAAAATAACCAAAATGCCTTGTACTGATGAAGGACCGTCCGGATCTTTGTATCTCTTGGCACTGCTTTTCAATGAATCTTATCTTCTGGCCAACCTATGTGTACAAGTTGAAGTAGGAGAAATCATTATAGCATGGGACCAATCTTTTCATCAACTTGATGGCCGCCCACTTTACTTAAGGATAAAGCACTCTAGCAACTTGAACACTACTATATATATATACATACATTATAATTGAAAAATGGGGGCCATTTTTTGAGGGGTGGCACTACCACTTTTCCTCCGTAAAGAGGTCACCGCCCATTGGTACAAAGGGGTTTTCATTTCTAATAAATTAAAAAGAAAGGAAGGGCGAGGAGGAGGACGTGATTTTGGGCAAATGAGGGAGACACACTTGATTTGGTTGTGAGGTTCTTCTTTGGGCACGTACTTGTGCTTAATAATAACATAATTAATAGTAATAAGGGTAGTAATAGGAAGTATGGGTTTTTGAA
>CANYLF010987168.1:0-11863 GCA_948193215.1 Bocquillonia castaneifolia | reverse complement strand
TATTTTTCAAACTTCATGTGATATTTTTGGAATGAGGAAGATTACTTTTCTCATTTCTTCCTACTCCCACAAGCATTGCATGGAGTTTGATTTAAAATATTAAGTAACATTTATCATATTAAGTTTGATATCATGGTTGCATATTAAGTGTGTAAAATTGTATTTTTCAAGCATCATATGATGCTTGTGGAATGATGAAGATTACTACTTTCCTCACTTTCTTGCTAATTCCACAAGTATGACATGAAATTCGATTTAAAATGCCAAACATCTATCATATTTAGGGGTGTGAAAAACCGAATCAGAACGAAAAATCAAACCGAATCGGTCAATTTTGGTTCGGTTCTTATTTTCAATTTTTTTTAAAATTCGGTTCGATTTAGGATTTCTGACAAAAAAAATCAAATCGAATCAAATTTAGGCTTAAAATCAAACCGAAATTCCATTTTAACTAAAATCGAACCGAATTAATTCGATTTTAACCAAATATATTTTGGTTCGTTTCGGTTTTATGGTTTAAAAAAATTTGGTTCTAACCGAACCAAACCGATGCACAACCCTAAATTCATATTAAGTTTAATGTCATGGATGTAAATATACTTGCGTGCATAAGAATTGTATTTTTTTTTTAAGCACCGTGTGATACTTGTAGATTGAGGAAGAATGCTTCTCTTGTTTTCTTCCAAATTTCATAAGTATTACATGGAGTTTGATAAGGGAAAAAATATTGTTTTCTTTTTTTACATTTATTTTTCATTTCTCTTAATACTTTGTTAGTGCACAAGAACTTAATTATTGAATAAAAATATACTTAATTATCAACATTGAAAAATAAGAAAAGGGTACGAGGTTGCTATAAAAAAATTTGCCTATATTAACTTAAAGAAATAGGTATAATGATTCAAAACTTCCCAACTATATATTATTCAAAAGTTAGATTTCCTTAGCTCCAAAACTTTTGCGATGTTCTTTATAAAAATACAACCTTACAACTTTTGAGGTGATTCTTTTCATGGCTCAACACTTTTTATCAACAGTGTTTTTTTCTTACGATGGAACTTTAAACTTTTTATCTAGTAGTACGTGTGTAAAAGCTAATCGCCTATGCTTTGAAAGCAAAAACAAATAGGCCTTAATCTGATTTAATAAGAGTTTAATAGACTTTCAAATGAGAGAGTATAACAGTATTCAGAGCCGAAACCAAAAAACTCTTGAAAGGAGATGAAAGAGATGAGTAGAAGGAGAGGCGGGGTGTGATGTTAAACTGTTTCATAGATATTAAACAATTTAATCACTAATAAAAGTTGCTTTTTGCGGTTTTTTTAATATGAGTAGAGAGAAAGGTGAACAAATCATGTAAACCAAAAACAAAAACTGATTTGATTGTCGGGTTTAACCTTTAAGAAGAAAAAGAGTTTACTGAATTGATGCCTTCCAACAATTACAAACGTCTTTTTTATTATTAAAAAAAAAAAAAGAATTTTTTAATATTAAACTAATGTTAGCCCATTTTAGTTTTTTTTTTTTTTTTTTTTTTACATACAAAATAAGACTAAAGTATTATGTAACATTTTGGGGGTATTTTAACATTCGAGACTAAGAAGAAATTTTCTTAAAAAGTATAATTCAAGTCAATTCGAAACTAACTTATAATCAGCAACCAAGAATATGTAAAAGTAGAAGAAGAATATCAACATAGTATAAAATTAAGCAACCCAAAAGGGAAAAAGGAAAATCCCTGATTAGCCTTCAAATTAACTCTTAAGATGTAGTTACATTTGGATTCTGTGGATCATCCTAATGGCATCGACCAAAAATTGATCATTTGATGCATATCTTCACCAGAAGAAAAGATGCTCAAAATCCAGGGTGTTTCCCAGCAAAACCAGTACATAATTAACTATGCTGAAAGTCAATTATTAGAAAAACAACATAAAAATTCCTAACATCTCTACCATTTTTAGATTTGCCTGACTAATATCTCCAATTCTCAATAATACTTGCTTCTGTTGCACATTTAGACTCTGAAAATTTTCCCAATGTTCCACATATATTCATTTCAGACATTAGTAGTGGAGCTCTCGTTCGCAGCATCAGATTCTTTTGATGTATCCACGAACCAACGATTAAGACGTTCTGATGCCTTGTTTACCTACACAAAAATAAAAAAATAAATAAAAACATGAAAGTCTCAACAATTTTCATTTTATATATGTTTCTATTTGTTGTTATATATTCGAACCTGAACATCCCAGTCCGTCTTCCATATAAGGAAGGATAACACAAGTGTTTGCAACACTACCCCGCTCAACATTCCAATCCACAAACCCTGTACATATAATTAAAACATAGACAAGTTTTGTGATGTAAAAACAAATCAACATGATTAATGTGATAAATTAATTCCCAATATAATTGAGAAATTAGCAAGTATTGTGCACTTTTTGTACATACCTTGACTTGAAAATGACCCACATAGCCAAGCAGAACTCCTACAGGTATTCCAACGACATAATAGCATCCTAAGTTTACATAAGCAACCATACTTTGTAGACCAGCACCTACAGCAACTCCTGAAGATTGGATCATTGAATTAACATTAATAATCATCGAAATAATTATGTGAGAAAAAAAAATTAAATTTAAGATTTTCAATCGATTAATGTGCACTTGCCTGAAAGTACTGGCTGAATGCCATTAAATAACATTGAGAATGCAAGTAGCACGGAAAGGTCTGATACGGTATCAGCAACTTCCTCATTGTCCGTGAAAATGTATGAAATTTGTCGACCGAAGATTAGGCATAAAACAAAGAACACCAATGCAATAATTATTGAAGTACAGAGGATGACTTTAATTGAGAATTTTATAGCTTTAGCATTTCCCCTGCCTAGCTCATTAGATACTCGAACGCTAAATGAATTTCAAATCACAACATAAGAATAGGGGAAAAAATTGTCAAGTTGGGTGTCTAACTCTTACAGTGCAATGAACGTAGATTAATGTTTACTATGTTAACAATTAGTACCATGCAGCTCCGAGGAATCCGAGGAAGATCATAAATTCCCATGCACTAATATTGAGGCTGCAAAAAGAAATTACCTTCAGATTAATTAAACACAAATCTTGTTTTCACAAATTAATGTTATGTAATGCAAGGCTGATTAATCAACCCAACAAAGATTATATCAGAAGAAAAGTAAATTCTTACCAAATGGAGAAAGCTGATATTGCAATTGTTGCATTCTTCATATAACCAGCTAACAGGACTAGAATAGAATTGTACCATAATTCCAAGCTTTCAAAAGAAAAAGCATATTCATAATCAGGACGCGTAAATTGCGAAATTGAAACAAAAAAAAATGAAATTCTGAAAAACGAAAGCAACTTAGAATCACCATAGCATAATGCCAGAAGCGATAGAGAGCTTGACAACAGGCAAAAGATCCTTAAATGCAGCTTTATTAAGCCCTTTCCAAGTTTCAGGGCACCCACCTCCCAAAACATAAACAAATAGTCCTATGACTGTTAGCCAAGAAGACAAGTCCAATGCACCCATCGCACCAGAAATGCCCCAGTTTAATTTGGAGACAAAAGACCAGGACAAAGCTATAGAAATCAAAAAGGTGCCGGCAAAACTATAGGCAACAATCTGGTTTTTCATTTGAGACTGTAAGTACATCTGCAAAGTCAAGCCAAACACAAAGTAATAGAGGAATGGGATGAACCACAAGGAGATTTCTCCAGCTGCATTTGCTATTTCTGTCTGCTGTCCAATTAGTTTAAAAATTGGTGTGGCAAAAATGAACAGAGGGAGAAGTATAGTTGCAACAACGCCATCAACTATCCATGATCTTTGCAAGTATATACCCAACATATGGTACTGTCCTGCTCCAAATGCTTGCCCACATAATGTTTCTGTTGCACTTGACATGCCAATCTACCAATATACATATACACAAGCCATGCATAAACATTTTAGGAGAAAATTGTTTGACCACATGTTTATGTAAAATTTATAGTCCTACGTGGTGGACACAGTCACTTTACAATTTCTCCGTTGTTAGGATCAAATTGTATGGACCAAAGTGCTGTGTTATTCAAATTTTCTAACAATCACAAAAATAAATAAAATAACAGAATGAAAAACTCACCAGTATTCCATTTACAAATCGTACTAAGATTGTTTGAACAAGTGCATATGCAGCAAGCTGGACCGCCCCAACATGGCCAATGAATATCTGCGTCACAATTAACATACCAAAAGAAGTAATTCTTGCCACAATTCCAGGCAGTGCAATTCTCCACATCATCTTAAACTCCTTCCAAATCCTGGTTTTTAGATCACTTGTTTCTACTTCTTCCGATGCAAGAAGCCTCTCTTCACTTGATTTGTCCATGCTTTTACACAAAAGGTTCTATTAATTTAAGAACAAAAATATTAGTTCTGCTTAAAATTATGCATAAAATAAAGAAAAAAGCTTAATAGAGTTTGATGTTTGATCAATCCAAATTATAGAATTCTCTATTCTTCAACTACCAGTCAAATCTAATTACATGTGATAGGATATTCTAAATATACTGCGATTTTGTTTTTCTGTTTTTAGTAGAACTACTTGAAGAAAAGTCCAAATCGATTTCTTCATGGCCTTGTGGTTTTGCTCCATCATAATTTTCATTTATTATTATAGCAATTTTCAATTGAGTGTGGATTGTGAGAATCAGGAAAATCGAACCCAAATTATTTAGCCAAAAATATCTATTAATTGTTTAATTTTATCCAGGGACCATATGACAAACCGGATTGTGCTTGATTTTTGGTTTAATTCTACTGTGTTTCTGATATTATAATATAGTATATTTTTGGATAATAATATTAGATTAGAAGTAATAACAGAAAAGATAAACATTCCTATGAGTAATAATATTATAAAAATAGTAAGGTTTAAATTTTTTAGAAATCATATATTAATAAACAATTTTGATATTGAAAGAATAATACGAAGAAATGACAGATTTTGATAGATTAATAAGAAGATTGCAGTTAGATAATCAATCTTTAGGAATAGATTCATTAAAAGACAGATATTTTGAGGCAGTAAAATTACATAAAGTAAACAGTAATATAATTAAAGAATTACAAAATACAAATATACAATATAGTAGAAATTTACATGAATATGGACAAAATTATTCACGACAAATGTATATACAGTGTTTAAAACATATAAAAACAAATAAATATTTAATTAATAGTTTTAAACAAGATAATAAAAATTTACAAATAAAAATAGACTTTTACAAATTTTAAATGGGATTGTCAACAGAAGATAATAATAGACAATTAATTTTAAATTCTATTATAAATCAAAATGAATATGAAACATATATACCTTACAGGAACCTTATTAATGAACATTTATATTTACAACCTCATATATAAATAGTCTATAGTGGACATTTAATGTATTATTACAACAAAGAAACTAAACAGTTAGAAGGAATTGATAATATAGATATGTCATATTTAGAAGCAATAACTACACAAGGAATAAATTTAATCTGCTTAGAAAATTGGATGGATATAGATAATGAGTAGATCTAATCAATTAGAAAACCTAGATTACATTAATCAGACACAAAATATTTTATTAGAAAAAATAAACAAAATAGAAGAACAAATTATGAGAACTAATAATGATATAATATCTAGAGATATATTACAGAAGTTAGACAGAATACAACAAGAAATTTTAAACATAATAGCTGAGATTAAAAGCTTAGATAAGATATTGGAACATATTAAGAATTTAAGTGAAATTATAAATAGAGATATAAGAGGAATATAAAATGAGTGACACAGACATATTTTATATTATGTGTAGGGCTAGAGCAGCAGAATTTGACAGAAATCCTAAAGTAGCAGCAGGATTTAATGAAACAACTTCAGTAAATAAGCAAGACTCTATTGTTATAGGACAAAATAATCTTATAATACAAATGTTGATAGAAATACACAACGATTTAGTAAATTTAAGATCAGAACAGCAACAATTAAAAGGCATAATATTTGCACAAGATACATCTAAATTATTAGATATAACAGAAAAGTTAGGACAAATATCAATTGAAACAGGTATAACTAAAAAGAAAAATAAATAGAGTAATAGATTCATATATACCGAACAATGAGTACTACTAGAACAATACCTTTTACTGGAACAAGTAGAGTATTATCACAAGATAGTAATACAAGAGATAGTATTTTCCAAAGATTAACAAGTAAAAAAGGAAAAGAACCTTTAAAATTAGAAGAAGTAGTAGAAATAGATAGTAACAATTATGATTTATTTGTTAAAAATGGTATACCAAGCTTAAAACCAGAAATATTATATAATAATAAAAGTTTATTAAAAACATGACTAGTAGGTACAAATAAAGAAGAAACAGTTAGTTGTGTAGATGGTCAAGCGATTAGTACAAATATAATATCAAAAGAAACTGTACAAAAATTAAAAAATAAACAATATAAATTAATACATATAGGATGTATAGTAATAGCTGTAAAAGGATTATTTAGAAAAGGAACAGGAACAAAAGTATTAGCAATGTTATATGATAAAAGATGGACTGATACAATTAAAGGACAGATTGCATTAATGGAAGTAGACATGAATAATGGTGGAGGCATATTCTACTGTTGTCCAAATATATTTTTAACACTAGAAGAAATACATGATATACAATTAAGAATACAAACAAGAAGATTTGAAGAATTCAGTGGTGAAAATTTAGTTTTAAATATTTCCTTCTTGGGTAAAGCAACAACAAAGAGTTTTAGTAATTATAAAGTACAAATAGATGATTTAATAAAAATTATAACAGGTAAAGGTATAAAATTTAGCCTGCCAACACAAATAGGATCAGAAAAATTAGCTGGTTTAGATAAATTTTATGAAGAAAACAAAGCACAACTTATACCAAGAAATTCAGTGTCATACAGAGATATACATGGAAATACAAATGTAAGATTTTTAGACTATAAATTAGGAAATTTACAAGTTAATACAGAAACAGAATCTGGTGAAAATACAATTACTTAAACATGAATATAAATTTTAGTACATTAGGATTACAAGAATTTTGTACATTAAGTAAAGCACAATTAAATTTAGAAATGGAAGAATTAAAGACAAATATTATAAATGAACAATTATATAAATATGAACAAGTAGAAGAATTACAAATTCTTATACAAGAATTAGAGGTAGAAAGTGAAACAAATTCTATAAATAATTATAATGAAGAAGAAGATAATATAGATCAATTATTAAAAGATTTAAATGATATTGATTTAAATTTTCCTGATCAAGAAATGAATGATCCACCTCATCCAAACAAAACATCACAGTATGATCCATATAAAACATATAATCCTTCACAAATGTTAGGAACAAAAGGAGAAATAAGTTATGCTTCAGGAAATTTACCTAGACAACAAGTAGGATACCCAACAAAGGAAATTACACCTTATAGAATTAAAAGTAGAGGTAAACCATATCCATTAGAAAAACCAATACAATTTATAAATAATAAAATTTTAAATTTAAGTTCTTATGACCCTCAAACATGGGATAGTATAATAGATATATAGAAAAATGTAGTTATACAAGAATATTATCAACATGATTTTGATCATAGTGCAAATGAAATGTATCAATACTTAGAAACATTTTTAGGAGAAACTGTTAAAGCAGCTTGGGAAGCTTATAAAATAACATATAATAAAGAATATGTAGAAATGATAAGTAAAGGTCCAAATCCTTATAACTTTGTCAATAAAATATCTCAATTAATGACAACTTCTGACCCAAATAGTGGACAAACATGGTTACAATTAGAAGTAGTAAGATCATTAGCGCAATTGTACTTAGGAAATTGGAAATACATTAAACCTTTTTTACAAGAATATTTTTACTATACAACAATAAGTGGAAACATGTTTGACCAAACTTTTGGTGATAGATTGTTTGAAAAACTACCAGACCCTTTAGGAACAGAAATTACTAAAAGATGGAAAGAATCTATAGGTGATATAGCACAAAGTCATGTTAATATTGCAACAAGAATAAATTTTATATTAAATATCTTAAAAGAAAAATGTACTAATATACAAGTTCAACAACAATTAAAGAAAGGAGATTATTCTTTTTGTAATTCTATATATACATCACAACAATATGGCCTTATAGATTACAAATATCAAGATAGACAAAGTAGATATAAGAATTATAGGAATAAACAACAGTATAGAAAACCTAATAGAAAAGGATATTATACTAGAAAAAGTAATAGAAGAAAATATAATTTAGATCCACAAAGAAATGTGAGAAAATATAGACCAAATAGAACATACAGATCGAAATTAAAGTGTTACACTTGTGGTTCACCTGAACATTTATCTCCACAATGTCCAAAGAAATTAAATATGCATTCTATGGAAGCTATATTAGTACAATCCACAAATGAAGATTATATACACATAGATAAAGATATAAGTGAAACAGAATCAATATATAGTATAGTAAGCATCACAGATTATAGACAAGAACAAGATTCAGATTCTGAAGAAATAGAATTTTCGGTAGAAATTTTAAATTATATGTTTAGAATAGAAAAACAATGTGAAGATAATCAACATAAATGGGTAGTAAATTCAGGAAACGATAATAGACAATGTTATATATGTAAATGGTATCCAATATTAAAAAATAGAGCTAGATGTACCATATGCACTTTAGAAGGATGTATAGAATGTATAAATAAAACCTTAAATTTAGATTTAAAAAACAATAATGAATATAAACAAGTTAAACAAGAAAATGACAGTATAATACAAAGATTAAGATCTGTAGAAGCTAGAATATTAGTTTTAGAAACATGGAAAGACCAACATGAATTAAATAAGAATGGTAAAAATAAACAAAAACAACAAACATCAGGTATAAAAATACAAGAACCAGAACAAGGTGTGCATATAGAAGAATTAATATAAGAAACTAAACTAGCATCTTTATCAAGAGACTATAGAGCCAGTAGTAGTACAGAATATAATCTAGTACAAGATAATAAAGAACCAAAAGAATGCTTAGTACAAGTTTGCAATCACAATAAAATATTAAAAATTATAAATATGAAATGCAAATTAAAAATAGGAAAACATATAATTGAAACAATTGGTTTTTTAGATTCTGGGTGTAGTAGTGTTATACTAGAAAAACAGTTAGCTCCCCCTCATTTAATAAAATCAATGCCCCAAATAATAGGAAGACAAATGGATGGAACAGAATTTGTATATAATGAAAAACTAGAACATGTTAAAGTAGCCTTTTTAACAAATTGTGAAACATATAGTGACTATTATAATATACCTGAAGTTTTAGTAAGAGATATGACGAAAACTGGAATTCCCTTCTTTATAGGTTTAAGTTTTTTATTTCAACATAATGGAGGAGTTACAATTACTAGAGATTACATACATTTCTTTAAACACTCAGCTTTAACCCCTAACCAGCCAGATTATATTAAAGAAAGACATAAAGTTAGAATATCTATAGATGAAAATTGTAATAAAGCAAGTAAAGGACAATGCTTATGTAGTTCTAAAACTGAAGAAAAATTTTCTAATATGCTTTCTGCAACTGAATATGAAGAATTAGAATTACAATAAATAGATTTAGAAATATATGAAGAAATAAAATTTTATGATTATATTAATACACAAAATAGGACAGATATACCTGAAGAATTACAAGCATTATTAGATCACTTAGAAAAAATAGGAATAATAGGAGAAGATCCAACAAAATACTCTCATAGAAATCCTACAGAATGTACTTTAGAACTTTTTAATCCAGATTTAAAAATATCAACAAAAGGAATTAAGACTAGTAATGCTGACATAGAAGAATTTAATATTCATATAAAAGAATTACTAGCATTAAAAGTTATTAAACATTCTGATAGCCCACATAGATCAGCTGCATTTATAGTTAGAAATCATAGTGAAAATAGTCAGAGGAAAAAGTAGAATGGTTATAAACTACAAAAGATTAAATGACAACACAGTAGAAGATACATATAAAATACCAGGAAAAGATGTTTTATTAAATAGAATGCAGAATAGTAACTATTTTAGTAAATTAGATTTAAAATCAGGTTTTTGGCAAATAAAAATGAATAACAAAAGTATACCATATACAACTTTTACATGCCCAGAAAGCATCGGACATTTTGAATGGTTAGTAATGCCTTTTGGATTAAAAAACGCTCCAGCTATATTTCAAAAAATGATGGACAAAATATTTAGTAAATATTATAAATTTGTTACAACATATATAGATGACATCTTGATATTTAGCAAAACAAAGAAAGAACATTTAGAACATTTAATCTTAGTTTTAACCGAAATGGAAAAACATGGTTTAATTTTAAGTAAAAAGAAAATGGAGTTGTTTAGATATAATATAAAATTTTTAGGTAGTGAAATAGGAAATGGAAAAATTAAATTACAACCACATATATCTCAAAAAATATTAGAAATGCCAGACAAATTAGAAGACTTAAAAACATTACAAAAATTTTTAGGTTTAGTAAACTATGCCAGACCTTTTATTAAAAATTTAAGTAAATATACAGGACCTTTGTATAGTAAAACAGGAATAAAGGGACAAAGATATTTCAATACAGAAGATATAAAGTTAGTTCAGGAATTAAAACAAATAGTTAAAACTCTACCAGAATTAAGATTACCTTTAGATACAGATTATTTAATAATAGAAACTGATGGAAGCGAAAAAGGATGGGGAGCAGTCTTAATAAGAAAACCAGATAAATATTCCCCAAAAAATACTGAAGAAATTTGTAGATATAGTAGTGGAAAATATACTGAAAAAAGTAAAAGTAGCTTAGATTATGAATTATTAGCAGTTATATATGCAGTTAAGAGTTTTCAATTGTATCTATTACATAAAACAGAGACATTAATAAGAACAGATTGTGAAGCAACTGTACAATATTTTAAATTAGAGAAAGAAAATAATAAAAGAGTAATGAATAGATGGGTAAATTTTAAAGCAGAATTAATAAATACAGGTGTACGAATTAAATTTGAACACATTAAAGGAAATAAAAATCATATTGCTGATTTTTTGAGTAGAATTACAGATATAAATACAAAATCTGAATAGTTATATTTATTTTTCAGATTCCAGTAGACATGGATCATCAACATCAACATTTCTATCCACAAAACAGACCAGTACATCCAATGTATACAAATCCTTTACATCCATATGCATTAGAAAATCCACAGAGGGTTAGAGCATATCATGAGAGATTGACAAAGAGAGATCAACAAAGACCTTTTATGCCTTGTATGTCATCACCTGAAACACTATCTTCACCCTTTTTTAGACAAAACAGAAATACAAATTACATTCCCCAACAGTTACCATCATCATCTCAACAAGTGATAGTCGACAAACGCATCATTAGACATTTATCTCCTGTAAAAACAAAATACACAGGATATAATGAACAGCTTATTAATATTAATAATAGTTTTAAAAATGCATCAGACATTAATAGCATTACACATACTAATAATAATCCCCCATTTCAAGAAAATAGTTTTTCTTATTTAACTTTTGGCAATATTAAATTAGTAAACTCATGGGTTTTAAACAAAAGATATAGAAGTCAGAACCCTTTAGACATATTTCAACAATGCATTTTAGACAATCTTTGGAACATGGATTTAAAATCCAAACCTTTTGTTTTAGCCAGCTTATCTTATTATTTT
>CANYLF010986735.1:0-11228 GCA_948193215.1 Bocquillonia castaneifolia | reverse complement strand
AACTCCACCATCATCTTGTTCTTTGTGTACATTCATGGTCTCCACATAAAGTTTTAAAAACCCATGTTTCAAAGTAAATTCTATCTCCCTGCACTCACTTTCAATCTCTACAATTTGAAGTGGCCATTCTTCATAAATACTCATATACCCTCTAGCATTTTCATAAGCAACACACGTAAAGTGATTATAGCCTGCTCTTTCTACATGACCCTCTATATCCTTCAAATTAAGACTGGTTACATTACGCAACATACCATGGGAACCTCCAACATATTTCTATTGAGGTTTAAACGACAGCACTCCACCATAGTGGAATTCGCTAGGAATTCTGTATAATAAGATAATTACAAAATTATTTACACTTTAAAATTTATAAATAAACATTAATCCATACAATCACAGTTATTTAATCAAAATGAAGCACAAAGTCAAGCTCAGTATTACAAATACTACTTTAGTGGTAAAAGAAACCCAAAATTATTTAAAAACCCCAATTTATTGGTAAAGAAACCCTAACTATTAAAAAACCCAGATTTATTGGTAAGTAAATACTAAATATTAAATAAACCCCAATAAATTTGTAAAGAAACCATAATTATTAAAAAAAACCCCAATTTATTGGTAAACAAACCCTACTATTTAAAAATTTGTTCTCTTGCAGAAAAGACACAAATTAAATCATTTTTACACCACATGGTGACCACTATCATAAAAGAAAAGAATAATAAACACTTACCCCCTTTGTCCGTTTCTTGCTTCCATTACTACAAAGCTGTCTTCTTCAACATAATCAGGGACCACCATTGTAGACAAGGAGGTTTTGCTTTAGAGCCTGAGCCATGACTAGCAACTGCGGCACTGTGTGTTCAGCTGCGAGGCTGAAGTGGTAGTCGCTAGCCGAACTGACATCGAGAATGTCTTACCAGGTGTACACCCCGATTCCTCTTAAGAATACGAAAAGTGCATTGACCCAAAAAATTCAAGGATCAGACTTATCAATTCTAGAGCATAATTCTTTACCCAATACTCCTAGTATTATACCAACCTTCATTCCTTCTAACAAAGCAATAAAACATACAATAATTATAACCTACCTTTTTTATACAAACATGCAATAGTGAGTTTCTAATAACAAACAAAAGTTAATTTTAATGATTACCAACCATTAATTAAGATTAATTAACATGCACAAAGTGATAATAAACACATAACAACCAACACAGCAACACAACCTAGGGTTTCTACCATTTTAGACCTAAAGTAATTACCAAATAAGCATTATTAATCAATTTCATGCAATAATACATCTAATATAATTACCAAAGAGGGTTTAGAAGCTTACCTTGTCACTGCATTCCACGTGAAAACTACTATACACAAGCAATCTTCGTAAAACAGCACCGAAGAAACAACAAAAGGGACCAACGCCACTCAGGGGACTGGCGTTTGAGCCCAACGCCACTCACCCATATGCGTTTGGGCCTAACGCCACTCCTGCTTGTGGCATTGGTGACCAGACAACAAACAGAGAATGCGATTTGACAAAAAGTGAAGTTTTCGGGTTTACCAAGCCCAAAAAACAGACGTATAGAAATGAAAATGCATAAAACAATCACCAAAACACATTAAAATGCATGAAACATGACAAAACAACCTAGATCTAATCAAGACATGCATAAAAATACAAAAAGATGCAAACTTTACAAGTAAAACATTCAAAGATTACAACTTTGCATAAAATAAACGTGTTCATGCTTTAGAATGTTGTTTATAATTATGATCTGACATAGAAACATCATTTAATAACATTAAATAACAAAAAAGACACAAGCTTTACACATTAAACATTAAAAGATCAAAACTTTATACTTAAAACATGCAAAAGATGCAAACTTTATGCATAAAACATCAAAAAGAAATAATTTTTAAAGATAAAACATGCAAAAGATGCAAACTATATTCAAGAAACAATAAAACAATAGAATATCACATGTTACATGCAAAGAAATAAACGTTATTCATTAAAACTTAGAAAGAAAATAACTTTACACAAAAAGATGCAACCTTTTACGCATTATAACTCAAAATATGATTTTTATGCAAAAGAAATGATTTTTACATGATAGATCATGGAAAAAACAAATTTTTATGCATGGAAACCATTTAAATAACACCAAACAATGCAGATATGAACATACAAACACATAAACATGCAAAAAAAATGCAACTTTATGCAATTATGAAATATGAACATGGCATTTAAATCAAATCAACATGCAAAAAAATGTTATGCAAAATAAAAGAATACAGCAGTAAAATAACACATTTCACATGTATATAATATGCAAAACATGAAAACATGCAAAAAGACAATGAAAAACAAAAGAAAAGATGATTTACCTTTCAAGGAATGAACTTGGAAGCTCTTGATAACCCTCAGATATGATTTGAGTGACTTTTTTGTTGCTTTTTATTGATTAAGAGCTGCTGGAGACTTGCCTCAATGGATTGGAAACTCAAAACCACTTTTGAATGAAAGAATCAAAGAGTTTTTATGCTTGTTATGTTGAAAAAGTGAATGTAGTATGGTGTTTCTTAGCTATGAGTGAGTTTAGAGTGTTGATATCAGAAATGAAATCCTAAAATCGTATGCTCTGGCTGCCTCCCCCTAAAACCTAGTTTTAGACATCTATTTATACCCAGTTTAGCTAAAAACTTAAGCTAGGGTTACCACAATCAATTTCCTATTGAAACTCAATGACTTGAGCCTAAAGCAAAGGATATTTTTGACAAAAATAGCCCTTCAGAGCTTTGGGACGCGTGTATGACTCATACAGGCCATTCCGGGCCGAAATAGGTTGAAAACGGGCTTCCTACAACTGAGATCGCCTGACTGGCGTTGGGGGCCCAACGCCAGTCTTCCTTATGCCATTGAGCCCAATGCCCGTCTCATGAGTGGCGTTGGGCCCAACTCCACTTGGAAGAGTGGCATTGGGCCCAACTCCACTTGGAAGAGTGGCGTTGGGCCCAATTCCACTCTTCAATGTGGCGTTGGGCCCTTTTAGGCTTCCAAACGTTCGATTTTACAAAAACTTAAAACTGAGAAAGTGTGTGAAATGGCCTCAACTACCAACCATTGAAATTTCAAGTCATTTGGACACTTGTAGAAAAAGTTATGATGAAAACCGTCTGAAAAATGCATCGTTTATGCTCAAAACCGGATTTTGGAGAAAAACGTGTTATGCAAGCTTAGAAAGACTTAAAGTGAAGCAATGTAATCTCTAAAAAGCAAATGTCAACTCAATTCATGCTATTTAGAACATGAATAACCATTAATGGGCTTCCGAGCCGCTTTCGTATACCTGCATCAAAATTAGGTGTTAACAACCATTCAACGCTTTAATGATGTATGTACCACTTTGTCATCATCTTTTTTCAATACGCATAGAATCTTACAGAGAGAATCTCATAATAGTAAAGCCCTAAGATTCACTTTCCCTTCTCTTTTTCACTCACGCGTTTCTCATTTCCCTCTCACTATTATTTTCATTTTTCACTTAGGTTAGCTTAGGTTTTTTTATCAAGTGTTATCAAAGAAGAGGAGAAGAGGGCAAAAATGGCGCCGTTTCTAATGTGGACTAAATGAAACAGTGAGTTTTGATGTGGGCTGGGTGATTCAGATTTTTGGAGGCACGTAAACTTGACACGTCAGACAAGGCATGTGTCAATTCAAAGTTGGCTAAAATTGATACAACTTGAAAAGATGCTGAAATAGATGGATACAATTTAAAGTTGATGCTAAAATGGATAATTTGGTGATAGTTCTAGCTAAATAAAGTCTATATGCCTTTTAAATATCAAGGAGACCAAATCCTATCAAATTTGATGGAATTTACAAAGAACATCAAACTAAAGGGATGATATTTTTATTATGATCAAAATACCCTTAAATTTTATACTTTTGGTTTTTCATGGAATTTATTTGCAAATGAATTCTATCTTCTTGTCGGAAAAACAAACCTTAAAAGGGAATTTCTTAGCCCGGTCCATATAACAATTATGGAACAACTAATCATATGCCACCATCTATTTATTATTTTCTTTCATTTCTTTTAATTACAGAAATAGCCTAGTGGTTGAGACGCTTGTATTGAATCTGGGAGTCCCAGGCTCAAATCCTTACCATTGGTTTAATCAAGGCCTAATCGCAAACAAATACATGACCTTTAAAGCTTTTAGCGTTTTAATCATATTTTTTTAATTTTGACAATTGTATTCACAAACTTTTTAATTTTTGCAATTCAATGCACTGTTTAAAAATTTGGTGAAAAATAATTGGTGTCAGTTGGAATCTGATAAAATTCTATGAAATTTTGGTTGTCACGTTAACTTTTTTCACCGGATTTCTGATCAGTGCATTGAATTGCAAACATTTAGATGTTTATGTATATAATTGCTAAAATTAAAAGGATATGATTAAACGTTAAAACCATTAAAGGTCTTGCATTTTTTTGTAAATAAGCCTTTAATTAACTATGGTTAATATTATATTAAAAAAAATTATGGTTATAGCTCATTCCTAATCAAATCAAATTTGGAAGACAATCTCTCTTTTTTTTTAAAAAAGAAAATATCAAAGACAAATGGAAGAGTAAATTTAATTCTAATAGGATCGTCGGATTTCTTGGGTTTGAAAAATATGAAGTGAAGCACCAACAACATCAGCAATAAGAAGAGGAAGCCCGTGATCATTCTCATCATCATTAACCTCATTTTTCTTAGGATTTTCATTTTCAAGAAACTGATCTTCCTCGTTAAGACTTTTCTTCTTAATTCTTAGATTTTTCGAGTTTGGTGATCTAAATCTAGTTTCAGAAAATCTAAATAATGTAGAAGTAGTCATGTGATTTTTTTCTTTGTTGTATCCTAATCCCGATGTTGCAATTGATTTTTTTCTTGAATATGGTTGATGGCAATGTATTTGATAATTAGAGTTGTAACTTGATTATAATTCTTTTTTATCTAAAGATTAACTTTCATTAATTAAACTCACCCGTTTACCTTTTTTAATTTGAATGAATTAATTGGCATTTAGAATTGCTGAGCGTGTCAGAGACAAACTACCTAAAAAAATGAAATTAAAATGTGTCAAAAAAGACTCCTAAAAGAACAATTGTGATAATTATTTAAAGGACCAAAAAGAAAAAATAACAAAGATTTCCAAGTTCCCTTAGAATCTAGAAAGGCTGATGAAATAAAAATTGTATTTTTTTATTGATAAGTAGAATTTTACAGATGCTACTAGAATTTGATGAAAAGGGAAAACTATGCTTTAGGAGCTTTAATGGAATTGACTGATAATTTGCTCATCTATTGAATGGTTGAATGTCCAGTTGTCTGTCCTTTCCTGAATTCAGTCCTGTGACTTTTATAGAGGAGTCAGGTCAACGAGCATCAATTTTTCATAAGCCATCTTCTCTTATAACTTCACCCACTTCTTCTCTTACAACTTCGCCCACTTCCCCTCATCTTCTGCACGTCATCTACTCCTACACCTTTACCTACTTCACCTCATCTTTTGCATGTCTTTTTAACTGAATTTACCGTTGCTCTTATGTAACAAATTGGATCGTTGCTTTCTCTTAAAACCTCTTGTCATCCTTTGACCAAATCTCCCATTGTTATACACTTCTGCTTACTTGGTCTTGGGCTAAAAACTACAATATTTAATTAACAGGCCAATAATTCAGTTAAGCCCATAACTCTAATAAATGGATTTAATTATTAAAGCTTATTAATTTTTTGACCTAAACAAATACCCCCTACATATAAATGACTTGATGGCTTAATAAAAGCCATTTATATGTAAATTTTAAATAATAATAATAATAAATAAATAAATGAATAAATAAATAATTACAAAAACTCATTCACATCAGCTTCCCCTTATTTATTTATTTTTTCAAATTTAAACAATGACCACATCTTTTAGTTTTATCATGGGCCAAGAATTACAAACCCACATGGATAAGTCACAACTCACAAAGCATAAAAGTTGTTTCCTTTGTTGAAAGTGTCCCACCTATTAGTTTAGGACTCGGCTTTTTCCACAACAAATTTCTCCACTCTATCGTCAAAGGAAACACGATTTTTTTTAAATAAAAGTTCAAGACTAAGAAAAATATATATAGGCCTAAAGAGTTTAATCTTTCTTAAGTACGCCAATTTCAAAATAAAAGATAAGACAGAGAAGTTTTTCGCGTGTTTCAAGTTATCAAAGTCAAATTTCAAAACCTCCACCTTTCAAAACCCCTTCTAGTAACCCTTTTCTGACTTATACCTCTTTAAACCAAAACCATTTTCTCACCCATTCCCAAATCAAATTTCAAGGAAATAAATCAGTTTTCATTATCTCCCATGAACCTCGCATCACAATCACCGGTATCAACGTCAACTCCACCAGGCAATGAAGCTTTATGACTCTTCTGATTTTGACATTATAATTGCTTGGGCATGTGATAATTATCAATGGGTTTATGTTTTTCCTACTTGATTTGATAAGATTTAATGGGAAAATGTACAAAAAGACCACTAACGTTACCCCTTGAAGTTTAATCAAGCCACTAAACTAATTTTGGCTCAAATAAATGGACGTTTATTTATTATTTTTTTTTGTCATAAATAAGCCACTCTTTTCACATAAACATTAACAGCTCAAACTTCCGTCTGTTAAAGCCTGATGTGTAAAGTTGATCAAATCATCCCAAAGGCCAATAAAAGATCAAAGCACTAACATGACTAATGCTTGGATTAGTTTTGATGATTGAGTTTAAGATATCAAAAACAATCCTTTCAAAATATACGTTTTCTCTTGAGATGTCTTTCCTAAGTGAGAACAATAGGAAAATGCAGTAGGAGCAATCCCTCTTTTCTAGAATCAAACTTCATCGATGAACTCTTTGTGAATGGTGTTCTCCTCCATTCTCCACCTTCTTCACCTCCAAAACCAAATCCATAACCTAGAGCTTGCATACCCACCTAATCTGCAACCCACTTCCAACATGCTAATAACCCAATAGCAAAATAAGGACCCAAATATCACATAAATCCACACTCCTTTATCTGTTTCAAAATGATGGACATCTTTATTCAAGAAATCCATGACAAAATCAACTTATAAAGGAAAAATAAAGATCATAAAGAAAGTAATAGTTAGAATAAGAGAAACAATAAGACCCAAACTTATGGGTCTCCCTCTATTGAGTTGAATATTAATATACAACCTTTTTACACAGTAGATCTACATGTAATAGTAGAGCTGGACTTAGTATCATTGTTCTTGAGATTAATTCGTAAGGTCACAACATTCGTCGCTCAATGGAGCCAGCGTCTGCAATTTGGGGTTGTAAGAAAGCGGTGAGTGAAAAGAACGCAACATCATAATCGTCACCGACGTCGTAGTTGAGAGAGATAAGTGCGGCAGAGAAGAGGTTGTCATTGTAGTAGAGAGAAAGTACAGATGAGTGTTATCATCACAATAGAAAGAAGTGAGAAAACGATGTAGTAGTTGGGTTTGGGGATTTGTAGCTGGTGAAGGGAGTGGCCTACAATATTACCAGATCAATTAACGCAGCCCAAATTTGGTTCTCTTTATCCTGGTTCGAACAGTAACTACACTCTGTTTCTCTTTCTTTTGGTTTGCACGATGACTTTGACACGTCAGTGTTTAATTAACGGAAGTTCACTTCGTGAGTCATTCTATGAATGGAGTGGCCTACATGACACCAAAAACAATAAACCTCTGTTTATTTGAGCTAAAAATTAGTTTACCGTCTAAATTAAACTTTGTGCATAACGTTAGTGGCTTTTTTTTTGGTACCTTTTCCCAAATTTAATTCAATTAGCTTGGTTTTTGGTAGAATTACCCCTTAATTTGAATGGGTTAGTAGTATTTTGTAATAGGTCTACGATTTTCTTGATAATTTTATGAATTTTAGCTTTAATAAATTAATTCTCTTTGAAGAGAACTAATCCTAAGGCAAAATTTAAACTTTAGCCTTTAAAACAATATTTTATTAATTTTTAGGTCAAAGTTTCAAAAGTTCATATTTTTATTACGTTATTTCCTCAACAATTCTATGCAGCCAAAATTTTGCTTGATATCTCACAAAGAAGATACCATGATTTTTATGCTTTATTATTCTATGACCCGTGAGCCTAAAATATATTTAGCCATGAAAATTTAATTATTTTTAGGCCAAAATAATTTTTAAGTTCAGGCTCAAAAAATGGGTCTCTTTTCTGGCCTAAAACTTTGAAGTTTGTTATTACTCTAAGCATAATTATTTTTAGGGAACAAAATTCTAAAGCTAGAATTTTTAGTCAAGAACTAAAACCGGAACCTTAAAAATCCCTTCTTGAAAACCCAAATTAGACTTGTTCGTATATTATTTTTAAAAGCCTAAGCTATTTTTTCCTAAAATTTGAATTACTCGCTCTGATTTTCTTCCTAAATTAAGGTGGCTTAAAGGAAATTCCTTCGAATTTAAAAGCTATATTTTCTCTTGAAGCCAACCTATGTGTCAAATTACTTTCAAGCAGACAAAATTAAAATTATCTACTTACTTGGGAATGCAAGAGGAAACACCAACCTTATGGCCACCACAGGATACTCCATCTTTTCACTTCGAGGAGCACAAACATTTAATGTAAGTTCTTTTCAACTTTTGAATGCCTATTTAAGCTTGGCAAAATTGTTTCAATTTATTTTAAACCATTCTTATTTCATGTTTCCAAGAATACTTTAAGGAGCTCCTAGACCCTTCTCTTGTAGATTCATCTCCATCCTCTATCAACTTCAGGTATGGTGGCTCTAACTTTAGTCCCTTTTTTGCTCACTTGAAACCATATGATCTTGATCCTTAAAGAATTCTCCTAACAGGGATACTAGCAATTTATCCCTCAACATGAGATAGGAGCAGCCTTGGCCATCCAGACACCATATTCTGAACCAATTCCTCGATATCTTATGCTAGCATGAAAGACTTTGATTTTTTTTTCTAAGACTACCACTGATGTGCCTAAGACTTCTAGAAGCATCAAGTCTTGGATCAGGTTCACTCCCTCAAGGGAATCATGGGTTAATAGGCTTAAGCCTTATCATGAAAGTCTAGTAAGCTGGGAATCTTGGATTTCATTACACTCACTCTACAGCCTTGGTTTTTAAAATTGGAGCTAGTTGAAGGCATCATTCAATTTTGGTGTTCAGGTTCCAATACTTTCATCTTCCCTTGTGGAACCCATCTCTATGACCCTTAGGGATATATTTATGCTTACTAGTTTACCTGTGATAGGCTTTGATACAACTTGTTTACTTGAAGAGGATTATACTTGGCCTAATGTGTCTGCTTCTGCTAGATCCTTTACCTCTCACAATACCCTGATAGAGGATAAAAGTAAACTTCCTAAGGAACCTACCCTAGAGGAGCATGTAGATTTCCTTTGGGTCCTCTTTTGCAAATTCATATTCTATCCTGGTAGTGGAAAACCTTCAATAAAGTACATTCCTTTAGCCAAATCCTTAGTTGGGGATAAATTCGTAACTTTAGGCTCCCTCTTTTTAGGCCAAATTTATAAGGCATTGGAATGCTATACCTAGGATCCTCCTTTGAGTCAGTTTGGTGGTTATATTTGGTTTTTACAACTATGGACTTTGGCCTACTTTCCTGAGACTAGAAAAGCTCCTATCGGTCCTTTGACCCTCCCTCTTGTTAAGCTTCTCTCTAATATGGACCTCCTACCTAAAGATGATATATACAAGCTTTTTGCTAACATGCATGATATGGAATTTGAGGCCTTTCAGGTTTTAGATGATGTTCTCTATAGGCCAGAGTGGTCGGACAATTTTCCTAATTCAGATACTTTCCAGCTCATCAGGAGACAACTATGTTATGTTTTTACCTCTGCCAGACGCTTCCTTACAGGAGGCGCCTATGCCTTTTCATCCATATTCATAGGCACTCATTTAGAACCTCTCAAACACTTTACTCTGCCACTAAATGGCTATAGAATATAGAGAACATCAATTAGTAAGCAGCCAAGTCAACATCATATATAAATAACAAATTAATTGAAAAGCAAACATACTTTCTCATATATATTTTCAGATCCTTCAAAAATTGTCATACCAAAACCTTTTGCAACCTAGAACAAATAAGACAATAATATATAACAACCTGTAACATAACTAAATTAACTTTCTTTTCTTTTCTTTTCTCATCAATTAGTAAGCAGCCAAGCCAACATCAATATTACATTTCTTCTCTCATTTTGCACCAATCATGCATTAGTTGCAAGCAAAGTAGAAGTAGCTTGCTTTGGAGGCCTGCCCTTATATGTTAATGTTGGTTTTCCAGCATTAGAAGTAGCTTGCTTTGCAGACCTACCCCTTTAACCCGTATATGCAGCATACATATAAGGATTAAAGTTCTAGCAGCACTCAACTACAAGAAAATATCATTTTTACGACGGCCATTTGTAACGGCCTACTTATCCATCGCATATATTTAAAATCTGTGACGGACTAGTTGCAAAATTGCGATGAAGCTAAAAATAAAATAAATTTTACGGCGGCACATGTTCCTTTGTTGCAAATTTGGTTGCAAAATTTTGGTGGTGCATTCACGGTAAAAAAATCCATTAGTGCATTAATTTTACGATCGATTTTTCCTAATTTGCGTCAGAATTTCCATTGCGAATCTGCGAGAATGATTAGGATCCGATGCAATGTTTCAGAGGCCAAAATTGTCAAAAAAGAATTCAAATTTGTGACGGACTTGCTATCTTTACGATAGCTTGTCCGTCACAAATCTATGATTAAAAAAAATTAGGGCTTCTGCCCACTTCTCCTTCTTTTCTGTTTTTTTCTCCCCCTTAATGCCGCCAGCCACCACAACTCCTCAACCATTCCCCTTTCGGCCACCTGCCATCATTATCGCAATAATCTCAGCCCCATTCCATCGTCAACGCCGTCTTCCTCCTCAACCTCCTCATGTTCTATTCTTTGCCTCCTCGCCGCCTGCTCGCTACCACCATCGTCCCTTGCCCTGCCGCCAGTGAAGGTAAGTTTATTTATTTATTTTCTAATTTATGAGTATATATATATTTGTATAAAATGCATGTTGAATTTTATAATTTTAATTGTTAGGTTAGATTTTAGGTTGAAATAT
>CANYLF010986268.1:0-11394 GCA_948193215.1 Bocquillonia castaneifolia | reverse complement strand
AATTAAGATTAATATCATCTAATAATTTAGATATAATAACTAATATTATTTATAAAGTAATTTTAAAACATTATAATGATTTTAATCAATAGTTTTTAAAAATTAAATATTAAAGAATTTATAAACAAACAATTTTAACATATGAATAAGTTGTAATATAATCTTGTGTTATGACAATTAAATTCTAAATTGAAATTTAATTTTAAAATAATATCTTTAAGAATTCAAAAAAAATATTACAAGACTTATAAAATAACTTTTTATGCAATTATGTAATTAATATATTAATTTTATTACAATAATTATATAAAAATAATATATATGTTAATTTTATTACAATAATTTTATAAAAATTATATATATATATATATATATATATATATATATATATATATATATATATATATATATATATTGTAAAAACACCTTTTAAATCGGTTATAGTTTTGATTATTCGGTTTGGTACAATTTGAAATGATTCGGTATCGTTCTCGGTATAAATATTTAGAAAAACTCTAGAACCATACCAATTAATTTTTTGAGACTGTTCAGTTCGGATAAAGTCAATAAGTAAACGGATATTTTTCGGTTTTGGATATAATTAGTTTGGATTTTCGGTACGGTTTAGAAATCTCCAGGATCCATACTCGGTCCTACTAATGAGTCTTTCGTCCTTCCAAAAATAGTTACTTCATCCGTTCCATAATAATAGGCTGTTTTGCTATTTTTTTTTTCCCAAAATAACAGGCATTTTTTAAAACATAACAATATAAAGTCTAAAATATCCTTATTTATTATATTGAAAATATGAAATTCATTTAAAAACAATCAATTAATAAATAACATTTTAGAGTTTCAATAAGGGTATTTTAGAAAAAATAATAATTTATATTAAATTACTTTCTTAATTCATGTGTTTATCTAAAATTGCTAATTATTATGAGACGAAAAGAGTATTTTATTCTAACCAGTTGAACCATGAACCGGGGACTTTCCATGTTTAATTATCGGTTCGGTTTTTAAGACATTGATAAAAAGAAAGAAACACGTAAGCATATCCATTGCACGCTGTCACTCCTCTTCCCTTATTTTTCTAAAAAAATAATGACGTGGACAATACTGCACCTTGTCATCCTCCTCTCCTTGCCCTTTTTCCTCCCCTTTTCTCTTCTCTCTATCTCTCTCTTCTCTTCTCTTCTGTAAAAAAAATAAATGGCAAAGTTACTTCTAGTTCAGTCTCCACAACTTACTCCAATATATAAGAGAACCATAACTTCACTCCTCTTCAAACCTAATAATCATAATAACAGTAATAAGCACTTTCTCTCTCCTTCTCCACCATTACTCCTCTCTTCTTACCGCCTCCATTCCCATCGTTACTCTCTTTCTCTTCGAAACTTTTCAATTAGGGCATTTGATTCTTCTGAACCAGAAAACAATGATGAAATTCAAAATGTTAAAAACAAACTCCAACAAGATTCAGAATCAGAACCAGAAACTCAATTTCCATTTGGTGATTTTGAGTTCAGAGATATTGGAGCTTGGAATCGTTTTATTGTTAAGCTTAAAATGCTTTTTGCTTTCCCTTGGGAACGTGTTCGTAAAGGCAGTGTTTTCACTCTCAAATTGCGTGGCCAGGTTCTTTCTTCAAATACTTTTATTTATATTGAAATTGAAAAGGTTTCTGTTTGTTTATATTCTTTTATAATTTTCTAATTTTTTTTAAGTGTGAATTGCAGATATCTGAACAGTTAAAGAGTAGATTCTCTACAGGGCTTTCACTGCCTCAAATTTGTGAAAATTTTATTAAAGCAGCTTATGATCCTCGTATTTCTGGTATTTATCTTCATATTGATCCTTTGAATTGTGGCTGGGCTAAAGTTGAAGAGATTCGTCGACACATTTTTATATATAAGAAATCTGGTAATATTATTATTTACCAATTACCACTCTTTAAAAAAAAAAAATCTCTCATTTTTAGTTCTAATTTCATGTTCATTTTTGCAGGTAAATTTATTGTTTGCTACGTCCCTGCTTGTAGAGAAAAAGAGTATTATCTTGCCTCAGCTTGCGATGAGATTTATGTCCCTCCTAGTGCTTATTTTTCTTTGTATGGTTTGACTGTTCAGGCTTCATTTCTTGGAGGTTTGTTAACTCAATTGAATATATTTCTATTGCAAATTTGAAAATAAGTAGTGAAGTTCTTAAGTTTCACTATAATACTTTCTAACCGTACATGTAATCCCTGCGAGGGCTCCTGTATTTTATTGTAGCTGATTGTGGGAAAATTGCTGTTGCATATAGCATATGCTTTACTGCTTTTTAGTTTTGTACCTTTGTCTTTTATTCGTTCTTCCAGGAGTTCTTGAGAAAGTAGGAATTGAACCAGAAGTGCAAAGGATTGGTAAATACAAAAGTGCAGGGGATCAACTTACACGCAAAACTATGTCCGAAGAAAATTGTGAGATGTTGACGGCATTGCTTGACAACATCTATGGGAATTGGCTGGATCAAATTTCTTCCATGAAAGGTTTATTTTTACGTTTTTAGTTTTGCCGAATCTTATAATATTAAACAAAACTAATAAATGTCTAAATTGTTTACAGGAAAAAAAAGAGAAGAACTTGAGAATTTCATCAATGAAGGAGTCTTTAAAGCAGAAAGGCTGAAAGAAGAAGGCTTGATAACAAACATACACTATGATGATGAGGTAGATATTATTTTTCCAGCTCTCTCCAAATCGTTGATTCAACTTATTTTCTAAGCTTAATGTTCTCTGCACTAAAATGTCACTTTCGAATGCTATTATGTATGCCATCTATCTATAGGTATAAAATTCATATCATATTGCCTGGATATTTTCTTAGTAGTATTTGAACCTGCAGGTTATCTCAATGTTGAAAGAGAAACTTGGAGTTCAAAAGGACAAAATTCTTCGTACGGTTGACTATGGGTAATCAATTTATTAATGTTCTTACAACACCTTGGTGCATCTTATACAATATCTTCCTGGAGCTCTCATTTTATGAAACTAAAGTGGATAATCACTTGAATAATATTCTAATTACCAATCTGTCATGTCAAATAAGATTAGAGATGTAAAATATAAATATTTTCACTGGCTGTCCAGACATGGATTGATTCCTGACCTGTGCTTGTTCTCCTAGTGTCATAATAATAGCCTCTTTTACTAAGACACTATCTTTGTGCTCCCTATTCTTCAGTGCAAAAAGCTTCCTCCAATATTTGCTTGATATTTAGATCTACATATTCTTGCTATGTGCTGTACTTTACCCACACATATATGAAATGACACTTAATTGCTTGTTCTGTTGTATCCTGCATATTTGTACATGCAAATCTTCTTTTAATAATCGCAGATGCAGGTAAACATATGTGATGTGTTCCTGTTTCATGTTGCACTAGGTATACATTGCAAAATATCATTTTGCATGTTTCAGATTTATCACTGAGCACTAAAAGATACCTTCCTAATTTTTGAATTTTAATACTGTTATATAAACTCAATAGTTCAGATATTTGGCTGAGGTCCTGAACTATGTTTCATTGATTGAGCCATTTCAAATGATTCTGAAATATTCCTGTAGATTCTTGATAACCCCCTAAGTTCTCTGTCCCATCAAGCATCTGGATTCCGAACTTTTATTTCCCTAAAATTTGATCCCATACAAAGAAATTAACATTCCAGTTTTCCTTAGCGAGAGTCTTTATTAATACTAACTGTTTTGGGTGGTGGCAATCGTAGAATTAATAGCATTCAAGATTGGATATCTTGTAGCAGTGTTCAGGATGGTTCTTAAGTATTCCCTCTGACCCAATAACAGTTTGCTGAGCCTCAATATGAACATGACTTTGGATGTGAAGAAAAAGAATCTTGTTTTGCATTGAGTTTTAATTGTATTATTTAACTCTGGTTAATTTCCGGTTGAAAATTTTGGAGCATTATGTTTGTGAGGACCTAAATCCACTGTTGTATCTGATGGTGTGTGGCTTTAGATGTTTCTGTTTTTCTCTTCTTGACAGTTCACGGGGCATTGTTTTTGATTGCTCATGTCACTATTGTTTTTTTGAATTGATTTTTTTGAAACTAATATTTCAAAGGATGAGTTGAATTTAGAATCACTACCATGGAAGAATGAAATAACTGGAGAAAGACTCAGATGCTTATTTGCCTTCTCTGCCTGTTAATAGTACATCAATTATGTTTTTGTTTCCTATTATGATGTGTCTGAGTGTCTCTCAATTTACTGTCTTGTTCATTCTGCTGCCACTTG
Source organism: Bocquillonia castaneifolia (assembly GCA_948193215.1). Classification (NCBI taxonomy): domain Eukaryota; kingdom Viridiplantae; phylum Streptophyta; class Magnoliopsida; order Malpighiales; family Euphorbiaceae; genus Bocquillonia; species Bocquillonia castaneifolia. Next base: position 7,099 of record CANYLF010986268.1, on the reverse strand, counting down.
AAAAGATGTGCATTTAGAATTCATATATAATTCTCTCTCCCTCATGTCCCTAATTTCTATGTCCAGGAAATACTCGCGAGTTAGAAAATGGACACTTGGTTTAATCGGTGGTAAAGATCAAATAGCTGTGATCAGAGCCTCTGGGAGCATTAGTCGTGTTCGGAGTCCGACTAGCTTACCTGGTTCTGGTATCATCGGGGAGCAATTCATTGAGAAGATTCGTCAAGTAAGAGGTACATTTGATCTATATGAATGTCTTCCTTTGATTTAACACGTTCAGTGTTTTTCATTCCTTAATTATATCTTGTTTTTAATGTGGACATAACAACATTAATTTCCAATTGCATAAGTTTTGTCAATGTTACCAGATCATAGTTTTTACTCAATGACTTCTCTCTCCTTCTGCCTTTTGGTGAATTTTTGCATCATGTCTCCATTTCTAGAGGAGCTTCGTTATTTTTGAAAAGGATTTATTCTTTATTTTTTTTCTGTGCATGATGGTTTGGTCATTGGTATTTGGTTCAAGGTAAACAAATGCCAGTTACATTCACCAGGGCCCCATGGGAGCATTATATATTGTGTTTACACTATTATTAAAATTATAACTATAAAATTCAGCAGATAAAGGTCCAAGGGGATGAACAAAATAATACATAGGATAGAATACCACTTGCTGCCTTTTGTCTAGTCTCAAAGGTAGAGAGAATGAATAAAAGAATTATGGCTAGAATGCTGCTTTCTACCTGAGACTTGCAAGTTTGGAAACTTTGTTTTCTATCATGATGCAATAAATAAATTAAAAAAAATATTACAAATGTTGGGAACTGAAAAGGAGTGGAATTTCAAATCACTCACCTTAACAAAAGGAACTGGAGTTTTGAATCTCTCACTTTGTTATCTGTTTCCCTGATTGTTTACTCTTAATAGTTCTTTGCATCATTGACTGTGATATTTACCTGTGCTACTGACTACTGTTATATGTTCTCTCTCTATCCTCTCCCATGTTTCTTTCTTTATTTTCCTATTTTGATCTTCCTCTAGAGTCAAAAAGATATAAAGCAGTTATTATTCGGATTGACAGCCCTGGAGGTGACGCCCTTGCTTCTGATTTGTAAGTTCTTATCTTGTTCTGTATAAAGAAGCAATTTAGAGAAATTCCAAACGGGTCTGACTATTAAGTTGTATTTAGCACCATTCTGCATTCTTGTTCCTTTGTCAAGAAAAGAAAAAAATTGCTGGGAAGAGCGTATCACAAAAAATGTTACATGGTATTAGATAGTCAATTGTGTGATTCATTTTTCAAATCATGTGTTATTTGATTGGCACATGCATCAAATTGAACAAAATGCCAGACTTTCTTCAACCCTAACATTTAGTTGATTGATATTGCAAAACTTATTATATTCATGGATGTGATACTTGGCCTTTTGTGGCTCAAGAAAAGAAGAGATGAAAACTTAAAACAAAATAAACATCAGTATGATTGGTTCCTTGTTGAATTGATTCTTGTGTTTACCATATACAGAATGTGGAGAGAAATCAGACTTCTGGCTGAAACAAAACCTGTGATTGCATCAATGTCTGATGTGGCGGCAAGTGGAGGGTATTATATGGCAATGGCAGCAGGGGCAATAGTTGCAGAAAATTTAACCTTGACTGGTTCTATTGGAGTTGTCACAGGTAAGTTAAAATGATTGAAAATTTCCTCAAGTATGAGAATCAAAAGTATCTTTGGAAGTTAAGGGATTGGTTTCAACTGCAACATTCCTTATTTCTTTCTCTTAACTGCATAGACATCGCTGATCTCATGTAGCAAGAGCAGTTTAACAATGCAAGAAATAGACCTGGCCACCCTTCCAGATAAACCAGTTCTGGTTCCGCAAACCTCAGAAGCCAGAGCTGAACCGTCTTCAAACAGTTGGGTTATGGTTTTTGACGGTTCAGTACCTGTTTGGAACTAGAAAATCAACTTCTTTTTCAGAATCGAGTTAAAAATAATTGAAACTATATGAATTATATCAAATTTTGTAAGTTTGATAGCTTGAAAATATAAAAAAAATACTGATAAATGTAATTATGGGTAAATAAATTGTTTTCATATCAGTTGCTCTTTCTTAACACATAAATTATTATTAAATGCTAGGATAAATATCTATTATTTATTAAAAATATATAGAAGTTAGATATTTACCTAGTTTTAATCATCTAGTGTGTGTACATATGGATGTTGGAACTAGACTGGCTCTGTTTCTGGTTTTCAGAACTGGAAATGATAAGCCAGTTTTGGGTTGGTTTTCCTGGTTTTGTTCCTGGTTTAAAATGAACCTTGGCCAGGTCTAGCAAGAAAGAGAAATAAGTTAAGGCCAGATGTAATGATACTGAAATTCCTGAGCTGGGATGTTATATTAGTTAAACTGATTCTTTATGACCCTGATTTCACTTGTGTAGAGACTAGTCAACAATGAATAAACTGCTGTAGCAATGGAGCTAGTTTAAAAGGAAATAGAAGAGATATAAGTTGCTTAATAAATATTTGAGGAAGGAGAGAAGCAACAAAAGCTTGTCTTGAGTTTTTATTTTTCTGCTTTTATTAGTGTTTAGTTCCTTAAATGATTCTTTTGCAGGAAAGTTTAACTTGGGTAAACTATATGAAAAGATCGGCTTCAACAAAGAGATCATATCAAGGGGTAAATATGCTGAGCTCCTTGCAGCTGAACAGCGATCTATGAGGTGAGAGACCTTGTGATATTCCTTAGTATCCTTGTATATACTATTTTTAACTCAGAAATAAGACTCTTCAATCCACTAAATAATTAGACTTGAAAGGTTAGACCTTCATTAGACAGATGTTCTTTGTGGATTCAGTTCCTGAATTTGTCGTCTTTAACTGAAGGAAGCTAACCAGTTCTAATTTTTCAGACCAGATGAAGCAGAACTTTTTGCTAGGTCTGCTCAGAATGCGTATCAGCAATTTCGAGATAAGGCTGCATTTTCAAGATCAATGCCTGTAACCTTTTCTTAACATGTGTTTCAAAACTAAATTTCTTAATTTGGAGAAAACAATCAGGCCAGAATTAGAGAAGGAAAAAAGTAACATAAATTCCTTAGAGTTAGAAAGAAATGACAGTTTTGAAATCTATTATCACTATTTTACTGCAGGTGGATAAGATGGAAGAGGTTGCACAGGGCAGAGTCTGGACTGGTCAGGATGCAGCTTCAAGAGGTTTAGTTGATGCTATTGGTGGGCTTTCTCGAGCAGTTGCCATAGCAAAACAGAAGGCATCGATTCCTCAAGAAAATCAGGTTGATTGAGAATTACAGTTTTGTTGCTAATTCATGTTGTTTACTGGATTGGTTTCTGTTTTGGAAAGAATTTCATCAGTATATAGGTAGCTTTCCCTAGCTTTAATTTGATTATCAGAAGAGTTTTTCATATCCTATAATCATATTTCTAACTATATCAAAACCATTGAGCTTATGATTGATTCCTAGGAAGTTGAATTTGTAAAAATGTTTAGTTCTACTGGCACATCTGGTATGGTGATAGATGGTTCGTGTGAGTTATGATCTCGAAGATGCATAGTCATGAACAACACCCTGCCACTGTCAGTCATGACATTTTCTTTTCACTCAAAAATGTTTTGTAACCTTGAGCATTGGGATCAGTGACTTACTTTCTTGGGCAGCAATCAAAATAATGATCTGTTAGTCTGCATTTCCATGAGAAATGAACCCGCATATCTAACTTAAATTTTCATTATTTTTGGTCCAAAAGTAGACGATATTAAATTTCATGTTTGTGGAAGTACAGTGCTTTAATTTCTTCCTGCCTTGCATTTGCATATGACCTATCTTGACACCTGAGCTTAATTGTCCAGGTAAACCTTGTTGAGCTGTCAAGACCCTCTCCATCATTGCCAGAGATCTTAAGTGGCATAGGGAGTTCTATCGCTGGAGTAGACAGAACATTGAAAGAACTCTTACAAGAGTTGACCGTTTCAGATGGAATTCAAGCACGAATGGATGGAATCATGTTCCAAAAATTGGAAGGAGCTTCATATGGCAACCCTATTTTAAATTTAGTGAAGGATTACCTCAGTTCACTCTGAACTTAATTCATCACTAGATCTCTCTGATAAATATTTGAGCGGATCATACTGGTGAATCTATCTTGGTATGCAGATTAACAGATTTCTTTACAAGGGATGGAACTTGCATCAGTCCAAAAGACAAATCCAACCTTTTTTTTTTCTTTCTTTCCAGAGATGCAAGATTACAGCAGAATGATGGCAGTAAATACAGAAAAATGAAAAATTACAGCATTGATTCTTTTAGTATCGGTTATGGTATGGGCCCTTTTTTCAGGTCAGGTTTTATCACAACAAGACTGATTCTAAAGCTAGAGTGGGAAATACTGTAGATGTGATATCCTTGAGCCAAGAATTTGTAATTACTGTAAATAACAGGAAACAGCAAAGGGGCCCTTGAAGCATTTGGTCATTTTACATGTTGTGAACTTGTTTGCTGATATTGTAAGCTCTAAACACAAGTATTTGTCTCCAAGTGCTTTTGAAAAAGGAATGAAAAAGATTTGATTGAGAAATAATATTTGCTAGGTATGAATTGAGAAAAAAAATTGCGGTGCTTTGCAAGTGGTATCATCAAGGTAATTAGGTTTAGTAGCTAGGCTCATTCATTTTATTTATTTCAACTCATATATTCCTTGAGGCATTTTTTATTATGAAGAAAACAATGATTTTATTAAGTATTTTACTTTTTAGGAATCCCATTTTCAGTCCCGAGTGGAAACTTTCCGAACCAAGTTTAAATTACAATGGCAACCATTGAGATCACAAAGATAGTTCAGGCAGTACATTCAAGTAATGTTGGTGAGGGAATTCAGGGCCAGAAAAATAATGGGAAATTTGTTATCATCAATTGATTTACTAACAAAATGGGGATCGAACAAATGTAAATTTGATTGCAAGAGAGCAAATGGAAAGCTAGCTAGAAGAACTTGTGTTTTGTTTTGCATTGATCGGAGAGTGTGGAAAGCCGTATCAACAGTTGAGTTTAGATGCTGTAGGTCGAATCCTGCTCGAATTGGAAACATTTGTATGATAACTTTAAAGACACAATAACATTTTAGTTGACCCGCATTTTCCATATCTGGGAAAATCTTATGGTACATTAGCAGTAACACAAGTTAATTAGTAGGTTAGTTTATCTGTCTTATATGAGTGTAAAACAGTTGACACAAATACCAGCAAAAAACAAGCACATAATGTACACATTTATTTGAAAGCGAGAGACATCCAAAAAAAAAAAAGAAGTAAAAATACTACTTATTCACAACAAATTTGTTTTAATAATAATCCCTATCAAAAAAATTGTTATAATACTAATAACACTGTTAAATGGATCTAACGGATCCAGATCAGCAGGAAAGAAGGATGAAAATGAGTTTTATGGATGTATTAATGAGGCTCCAAACAAAAATTAATACCCCTCTTCATCAACTTATATATATTCTCGAAATTTGTAAGGTTATTACTCCCTCTACTCCTAAATATCCGTCATTTAAGATTTATGCACACATATTAAGAATAATAATTAAATTATCTAGATTGTAGGGAAATAAATCTTATTGACCATAAATTGTCCTTTACTCTCTTCATTATTACTTATAATAGTTATAATTTATAGTATTGATGAGGGTAAACTTGAAAAATGCATCATTAATGCTTCATTGGTTTTTATAAGTGACAGATAATATGGGATAAAAAAAAACTCTCTAAAACGATGGTTATTGTGGAATGAAGGGAGGAATGCCGTGCATTATTTAGTAACATTAAATGCATTTTTCCCCTAAGGTTTACATTATTCAAGAAAATTATACACATCTTTAACTCCTTAAAACTTATAATACTACATATTGAATAAAATATGTGATTAAATGACAATTTGAATTCCATTTATTCACCTTCTATTGGATCAACCGAATTGAAATATACTCCATTAACAATACAAGATTGAATGCCTACTACTACAATGACAAATAATATTCACAATTGTATTGTAAAACCAAGAGGGGTGAATTGGTGCGGAATTAAAAATTAAAAAATGATTCAAGAATGGATTAGGGAAGAAAAGAAGAACACAAAAGATTTATAGTGGTTCGGACCCAACTTGTCCTACATCCACTCTCCCGAATACACAATTTGGGGTTCCACTATCCACCAAGAATAACAAGGAGATTTACAATGCTATCTCCAACCTTTACAATGAGTTTTACCCAAGGCTCACTCACAAACCCTAGTGTTTCTAAGAGGCTAACACTAAACCTTTACAATGAGTTTTACCCAAGGCTCACTCACAAACCCTAGTGTTTCCAAGAGGCTAACACCAAACCTTTACAATGAGTTTTACAAATGGCTAACTCACAACCATCCCTAGTGTTTCCCCAACTCACAAAGAATTGATACTAGTATAATGGATAACTAATTCACTCAACCCAAGCAACAAATGCTCTAGAGTTCTAGCTACCCATAACCAAACAACCAAATAATTACAAATGATTGAAAAATAAGTTACAAGAGTTTGGCTATGAAAGAAATTAATGTTCTTACTTGAAGAACATTTATGATGGGTATTTATAGCCAAAATACCCAAAACTAGTTGTTAGAAACAACCCCAAGTGTGTCTCTAATGGCTAGTTGCTTTTTCAACAAAAGCACTGAAAACTGTCAGCTTGGGGGCGCGGATTGATGGTCATGGCCACGATCTTTACAACGGCTAGTTTTTTTAGAGACTCCATTGAATGTCGCGGGGGCGACATCTCTAACCGTGGGCGTGAAATCACTAGACAGGGGATGCCTTTGAGAGCGGCTCTATGTTTGATCAAATAGTAGGAGTGATTCTCTAACCGCGTGTAATGACCGTAATTTCGGTTTTTCAATTTCTTAGTCCGGGAATGTATTTTTGGCATTTATTGAGTTTTTATTTTTTAAAAATTAAAAACAATAGTAAAAAATGTCTGTTTAATTTAAAATTTTGCACGGGCTACATAAATATATTCCCGAACTTACCATAAAAATTT
>CANYLF010986131.1:0-12348 GCA_948193215.1 Bocquillonia castaneifolia | reverse complement strand
GTTGAAGGAAGTTTAGGGAAGTTAAAATTGAGAGTTCACTTAATTAAAATTTTATCATTGACAGATGGAATGAGGACCAATATATAGAGGAGACTGCCAAATTTTCGTTAGAAAAAAACTTTTGGATTAAAATTTAAAGTCGTCAAAGATTTGGAATATTTATGCCATTGCCCCGAAAAAATATTACTAATCAAGACACACTCATTCACGATTCCTTTCTCACTATTGAGACTTGACATATAGAAAATTGTACAAATATGGCATGTACATAATAGATATGTGGGTTGTAATTAATATTGCATGAGAAGAGTTTTATTTTGGTATAATTATTAGAAGAGTTGATCTGAGTTGAAAATTGTGTTTGTGATTGAATGACGTTTTGGGGTTAAAGGTTGAGAGTTCATTGAAGTGAAATTTTATTATTCATATATGGAATTAGAACCAGTTTAGAAAGGAGACTCTAGAGTATTTTCGGTAGGAAAAAATATCATGACATACATGATAATAGTTAATTGAAAAAATAAGAGAAGCACCACGAAACGTGACATCTCCATTTCAGTTAGTTAAATATCCTTATAGGAGTGTTGCAGTTAGTTGTATTAGAGCTAACGTTTAGGTAGTTCTAGGTATGTAGGAGAAGGAACAAGTATAAGCATATGTATATACCTTATAAGTTAAGGTCAGGATATAACTCTACTATAGGTTTTTGTAAATTGGCTAAGAAATTTATTTGACATTCAACATGTATTAGAAGATAGAGGTGATAGTCTAAAGTCGTGATTGCGATAATCTATTCAATGCTGCAAATGTGTGTATTGTAAACTGCAGATTACATTATTGACATTGGAGCATTGATTGGAAATTGTGTGCATCACTTTTAAGAATCTGCTAGGATATGGTAGATGCCTTATATGTGATGCAGTTGTATCATGAAAAGTTTCTAATTACTATGAAGTGACTTCTAATAAAAGTTTATATCCTTTTAAAATAAAATACTAGAGACATCAGTCGTAAGGTATAGAAAAATTCTATGATAGCGACAATGTACTCAAAAAATATATTTGTTTTTTGTGTTGTTTATAATTAAAAGGAGGAATTTTATATATATTATAATACAAGAGAAATGAAAAAAAGGAGAGCCATGAGTAGGTGAAATAGGCTAGATCATGGCAATTGGTCATGGATCGATCTATTAATTATATTAAAATTTAAAAACTAAAATATAATTTATTTTAAAATATATTAAACTCGAATCTCAATTTACTTTAAACACCTAATAAACTGCTAGAATTCTAATTACAATGAAATATTATTCGTATTAAATTATTATTTTTATCCATTAGAATTTTATATTTTATTTTATAATTTCTAATCCATTCAATATTTCACATCCTACAATATAACTCTATCATCTCATATATTTTAATAATATTTAAATTCTATTCAATTCACTATATAACTATATAATCAAATATATTATTTTTTTAATAACCCATTTAATTATTTATTCAATATTTCTATTAAATATTGAAAAAATTACTAAAATAAATTCACTCGATATTTTTTTTATTTTACTAATTTATATTCTTAGAAATATAAAGCTTATAACATCAATAATAATAAATAATAATATAGTGTGAGTATTTGAAATTTCGTATAATATTACTGTTCCTTTTTAATGTGGCAATTCTAATTCTCCACAAAGATATTTATGAAATACAAGCGATTTTCTTGAAATCCCGTAATTAATGAGTCAAAATTACTCTCTTAAACAGTCAATTAGAAGAGAAGTTGGCACCGACGTGACTCTCCGTGCCAGCAAAGGGTGAAACTTTGTCAATAGATATTATTTGCGAATTTGATGGTAATAAGTGTTTTAGATAAAATTTAATTATTACATATATAATATTTTTTTTATAAAAATTCATTAAAATAAAATATGTAAAATTTCAGAGTAAGTATTGGGAACAGCCAAAATTAAAATTTTAATTTTTCAAAATCCTTCAAATGACTGATTTTAAAAAGTGACATATATAATAGTAAAATTTATTTTACAAGCAATAGATCGAAGACTTTATTTTTCTTTATCTTTCTGGGTTCTTCTTGGTGGGGTGGGGGATTTCAAAGTTCTTCTTTGTCATTTTGTGTTTATTGCTGTAATTACCTGTTTCTGTGCATTTTGTTTCAACTTCCTTTTGCTCTTTTCTTGTTTTCTTTTGTTTTTTTTCTCTTAACCTTGTCTGCTGGAAAAGGGTCTCCTGGTTTTTCTATCAGTAAATATATTTTTTATCTATTTTTTTTTTTCTGGGTGGGAGTTTGGGAGTCGGGTGGACAAGGTTGGTTTCTGAAATCTTCGGAATCAATTTAAGCCTTTCTGAATCTTCCTTCACCATTTGCTGGAACTATCAGATTTAACTTTTTTTCTGAGAGTTCTATGTTACTTGATTATTTGCTTAGATTCTTAGCCAAACATGATGGCCCTTTTCCTGGTTGATTATTCTTTGGCAATCAAAGATATTGTTAACTTATTTTGAACTTTTTTGGTGGTTCTTCACATGGGTTTGAAATACTGGGAATCCTAGTCTAAAAGAGAGAGAGATCTAATAGTAAATTTTTAGTGGGTTAGGATGATTTTGTTGAATTGTCGCCCAGTCATACCAGAGATACACCTAATTGGAGGCCCTGCAAATCTTCTGGTTTGACTGGTAAAGATAGCTTTCTTCAGGTACTTTTATTATATGTTTTTTGCTTTCTTTTCCACTTTATGCAATGCCCATTTGCAAATTTTATATTTTTTTCCCCACTTTTTGATGTCAAAATAGAAAATAATGGAACTTGGGGAAACATTGGGCTTTGACTTGTATTGCATTTCTGGAATGATTTCAGATAGTAAGCAATCAGCAGCAGAGTTTTATCTACTTGCAATTTCACTTATTTTGCATTTTCTGTGGCATAAAAATGTATAGTAGTTGTAGAGAATAAGGAACAAGTGTTCTAAAATTAGCTTAAGGCTTTAATTGAATCTTGCAGAATATGGGAGACTTTTCTTGTTGTTCTGGTCATCTATACAGCTTGGGTATCGCCCTTTGAATTTGGATTTCTCAAGAAACCTGAGGGACCACTCTCCATTGCTGATAATGTTGTAAATGGATTCTTTGCTATAGACATTGTTCTTACGTTCATTGTGGCTTACCTCGACAAGACGACCTACTTACTTGTGGACGATCCGAAAAAGATTGCTTGGAAGTATACTAGGTCCTGGTTTGTTTTTGATTTCATATCCACAATCCCATCTGAACTTGCTCGGAAGATCTCCCCTAAACCATTCCAGTCATATGGCTTGTTCAACATGCTTCGCCTTTGGCGACTTCGAAGAGTTAGTGCTCTATTTTCCAGGTAAAAGGTTTCTCCCTCAGGTAGCTTTGAACTTTAACCAAACTGAAAATTTTGGGCATTGTCAGTTTGATGCAGCCGTGAAGTAAGTGTTTTATTTGTTATAAGTGTTAGTAACTTCAGCAATATAATTTCTTTTAACAGATTGGAGAAGGATAGGAACTATAATTACTTCTGGGTTCGATGTGCCAAACTTATTTGTGTAAGTATTCAAGTCAAGCATGGTTTCAGTATGAATTACAATTCCAGTTATTCGATCTTATTAGTATGTGATGCTCTCTGTAGGTCACTCTTTTCGCAGTTCACTCTGCTGGATGCTTTTATTATCTTATTGCTGCTCGTTATCCTAACCCTGAAAAGACGTGGATTGGAGCATCTTTGGGGGACAATTTTCTTCAACAGAGTGTATGGATCCGATATGTGACTTCAATGTACTGGTCTATTACTACTTTAACAACTGTTGGTTATGGTGATCTCCATCCTGTGAATACAAGGGAGATGATCTTTGACATCTTCTATATGCTCTATTAACCTTGGATTGACAGCATATTTGATTGGAAATATGACCAATTTGGTTGTTCATGGGACCAGTCGAACTAGAAGATTTGTGAGTAATCCTTATTCATTGAAATGGTAATCATGCTCTCCAATTCATGAATTCATTATTCATAGATTCCCCTGTATTTTCGAAATTCCCAGCGAGATGCCATACAAGCAGCTTCGAGTTTTGCTCAGAGGAACCAACTGCCTCTGCGCCTGCAAGATCAGATGCTTGCACATCTATGTTTGAAGTTCAGGACTGATTCAGAAGGACTTCAGCAGCAAGAAACTCTTGATTCCCTTCCAAAAGCAATTCGTTCTAGCATTTCACATTATCTCTTTTACTCACTCCTGGACAGGGTGTACTTATTTCGTGGGGTTTCCAATGACTTACTTTTCCAACTGGTAATTCACCCAAAAATTTGTGTTACTTTAGTACTTGATTTGTATAATAAATTCGTTAAATAGATGTTTGTGTTTGTTTTTTTTTTCTGCAAATGAATTCCAAAGGTTTCGGAGATGAAAGCTGAGTATTTTCCCCCCAAAGAAGATGTCATTTTGCAGAATGAAGCACCAACAGACTTCTATATACTTGTTACTGGCGCCGTGGTAAAGACACTTTCCCTAAATTTTTACCTATGTGCAACTTGAAACTGAAGTTAGGTCCACTCTGTTGCTAGTAGAGGCACATATTCCATCAAAAAATAATATGTACAATTTTAAGTAAAGTTTATCAAATTGAGGTCTCTAATTGCTGAATTTTTTAACAGGATCTTCTTGTTTACAGAAGTGGAGGTGAACAGGCAAGTCCTGCTTGAAAATCTCCAAAAGTATTTTTCTTAAAAGAAAATACTTATGGCATCAAGATTGTAGTTTTATAATTCATTTTCTAATGAAGAAATTATGTTGGATCATTGCAGGTTGTTGGGCAAGCAAAAAGTGGTGAGCTTTGTGGTGAGATTGGGGTGCTTTATTATAGGCCACAGCTTTTTACTGTGCGCACCAAAAGATTGAGCCAGCTACTAAGACTGAACCGTACTACATTCTTGAACATTGTTCAGGCCAATGTTGGAGATGGGACCATAATCATGAATAACCTCCTTCAGGTCAGTAGATGCAAATCAACCCGGTGAAATTGAATCCATGAATACCAACCTTTCTTTAAACATGGAGGTTTCCAAAAAGTTAGCTTGTATTTGCTTGTGAACTTTTCTAATGTTTTATACTTCTGCGGTGGGGCAGCATTTGAAAGAACAAAAGGACCCACTTATGGAGGGAGTTTTGCATGAGACAGAGAACATGCTAGCTCGCGGTAGAATGGACCTACCTCTCAGTCTATGTTTCGCTGCACTTAGGGGTGACGATTCCTTGTTACATCAGTTGTTAAAAAGGGGATTGGATCCAAATGAATCAGACAACAATGGGAGGTCGGCTCTGGTATGTGAAAGTGAAACTTGTAACCATTTCCTTTCCCCATATTAATGTGTTTTCTCTATATTACTGATGCTCTCTCTATCTCTATCCTCTCTGCTCTCCAAAACATTATGTCTATTAGCATATAGCTGCATCAAAGGGAAGCGAAAACTGTGTGCTTCTTTTGCTGGATTATGGGGCAGATCCTAACTGTAAAGGTAATTTCTATTCTAATGCTGAATCCATGATAAGTGCAGTTGCGTTTAAATCATTTTCCATAGCTTTTATTTTCACAAATTCAACTTTTTTTATTCTCTCCTCCCACATTGTTTGGCTAGCATGGATTGCTGATTGTGATGTACAATTATATTCCAATCAGTTGTCGGTTTGTTGACTTTGCAACTATCTCCTTTCTTTATTTGGTAAGAAATCAGTAGAAAATGATTGGAGTTGACCTTCTAATACTTTATCCAGAAAAGCTAGCTGGTCCACGTAATATGTGGAAGGCATGCTCCGTCCAATCTCATTTCGGGAAAGTTTTATAAAGTGAACTTAGTAGTAATTTGAAATAATATAATATCAGGGTGTGCAAGATTTAGTCATCAGATCAGAGTTGTTTTTTTAATGCAGAAGTCTCATTCTGCTTCTATTTAATTATGCTATGAAAGATCTGGCAACCTGTTAGCCATAATCTTTATTAGTAAATATTTACCTTATCCAGAATTGTTTCTTGCCTGTTGACTTTTTCTTTTAAAAATTCATTTTAAATCTGAGTTCTGTCAGTCAATGCAACTGCATTTATGACAGTTGATGGGAGAAGACTTCATTTCAGTTGACCACATTGCTTGTCATTTTTAAGTTACACCTAGAGGAACGAGTTGATGGATCAAGTTGATCCATATTAATGTAGATTAATAGGATTATTTAATTAATTTCTAAATGTGCTTTTACTATTTTATCCTTCTGAATTTTTTTTTAAACAATGTGTTTACCTCCAAAAACATGAAGAGAAAGTGACTTTTTTATCTTTGTGGAATCCAATCAATCCGCACTAAATGTGGATCAAATCCCTCAATCAGTTTCCTTCTTCAAAAGGTTTATATGCACAATTTGGAAAGGGTAGAGCCAGTTTTCTAATTAATTTGGATGTTATTGCAGACTCAGATGGGAATGTCCCAGTGTGGGAGGCAATGCTGGGTGGTCATGAAGCTGTAGCCAAACTGCTGATAGAAAATGGCGCAAGCATCAATTTTGGAGATGTAGGTCATTTTGCATGCACAGCTGCCGAGCAAAATAGCTTGAACTTGCTCAAGGAAATTGTTCGGTATGGCGGGGATGTCACATCCCCTCGGAAGAGCGGAACCACAGCCCTCCATGTTGCAGTTTGTGAAGACAACACTGAAATAGTAAGGTTTCTCTTAGAACAAGGTGCTGATATTGACAAACCAGATATCCACGGTTGGACTCCCCGGGATCTAGCCGATCAACAAGGACATGAAAGAGCTGAAATTGATGATATTGAGGTCATAAGAGATGGTGATCATATTTTAATTGCAAGTGATCAAACAAAAGAGACTTAACTGCCATAACTCCCTGCCTGCAGCCACTTGATCAAACATGAGACTAACCGCCAAGACTCCTTGAGACAACAGTTCGGGTTATTATTTTAACCTGTCGCATTGAACATTCGCCTTATCTATTTTTTGTTTTGTGGACAGGTGATGTGATGAGGCCCTGTTTGGAATACCAAAAATAAGAGAGAAGAAAAGTTGTAAAGTAAAATATTTATTCTTTTTTTTTTTTTTCTGAGCAACGTTTGGAATTAAAGATAAAGAAAGAAAAATAAAAGAAGAGGGAAAAATGAGTAATTGTGAATCCGATCTTGATTTAGTTTAATTTCATTAAAAACCTTTAATTTGGTTTAAATAAAAAAAATTATTAAATTAAATTAATTTAATTTTTAATTTTACTAAAATTTTGATTTTTAGTTTATAAAATCGAACTGACCCACGTCACTTAGCATGGTTGTATGTTATTTTTATTACAAGTAATTATATAGATAACGACTTTAGTGATCTAAATAATTATTAATATACAACTATTCATTATAAAAATTTAAAAACAATTTAAATAATTAAGCAGTAATGATTTATTTATTTATATTATTATTTTTTATAAAGTAAAAATATATAAATTTTATATTTACTCTGCTATAAAATTTTAAGATCTATTTTCCATTTTATTTGAAGAATTTAATTTTAAGCACTTCTCAATTATTTGAATATTATTATTTAAATTCATTTTGAATCTTAAAATTTAGTTGAACTTATTTTAATAATTATTTACAGATATATAAAATATTAATTATGATTAATATTAATCAAACCACAGTTCCATCTGGGTTGAATATCAAATTCTCAACCTTTCGTCTTCATCGATTTCATGGCTGGATAGAATTTCAAAACATTGAATTATACCTTAGTTCATGTATTGTCAGAATTAAGTAATTTAGTCCCTTATGAGTTTATTGTCAGAATTTCATGTATTGTCAGAATTATCATCATTCTCCATTGATTCCTGCCAACACACAAGGCATTCAAATTTTGGTCCTAACAAATGTTCCAGAATTTGAAGTTCAATGAAGTACTGTTGCAATCTGAAATGCTAGCTAATCTAGCTAGCAGCAGGCAGCTGTCCGCCAAATGTTCCAGAATCACATCCTGCATTTTCAAGAGCAGCTGAGAATCAGCCATAAAGACAATGAGACCATGTACCTTGAATGAGAGACTGTGACTACGTTTAGGAGCTCCATCAATTTCCTCATATTCAGCAGCATCCAACTCATGAAGGTAAGCCAGGGGAAAGATTTTCAGTTTTTATTTGTCTCCTAAATAGCAGAAGTGTCAAAATACCTAATAGCTTTGGATCTTACAAACAGGCATTGAGAAAACTTATAACTCTCCTGTATCGCCGGCTAGGAATAATGAAAAGCAGCATCAGCCTTTCCCATAACCAGCTCACAGGAAGACTATCAATGGCCATATAAGCAAAATATCCCCAGAGTACTGATGTAGGTATCTTCTTGATTATGGGCATATGCCCATTAGTGATATCCCAACCAGAAGTGATTGTAAAAAGTTTTTAATTCTTTGCTAGAAATTACACTATTACAAAAATAAGTTTAAGACAACGATAATAAATTATTATACAATTAAAAAATACAACTAAAATTATAATAGTGATATCAATATACTTTTCAAGGTGAAAGGTTGTATTTGAGTTATCCCCATTCTCACCTATAACTGCATTCTTCAAGTCCTTGAGCTCTTTAGCTGCTCAAGGCTGCAATAGAAATATACGAACCATTGTCAAGGATCGCAGAGAGCTTTAAAAGCAATCAACAAATAAGAGTAGAAAAGCTTCTCACTAGAAATCACCTGGTGATATCTACATAAATTGAGAACTCACTGCTGGAGTTCTCTCTATTTCTATGGATAGTTCTCGCTAGTGGCGGATATAAAAATTTCAATCAAGGG
Organism: Bocquillonia castaneifolia; assembly: GCA_948193215.1. NCBI lineage: Eukaryota > Viridiplantae > Streptophyta > Magnoliopsida > Malpighiales > Euphorbiaceae > Bocquillonia > Bocquillonia castaneifolia. Next base: position 3,466 of record CANYLF010986131.1, on the reverse strand, counting down.
CTCAATTTTATTTTTTCAATAAAATTTCTAGTTTTATTTATTTTAAAAAAATTTTTATGCATATATATATATATATATATTAAAGACAAAATTCTGAGAGTCAAATTAACCAAAGAAAATTCACATAGAGTTAAATTAATTTGTTCACATATAAATTTTTAAAAATCTTTTAAATAACTTGACCTACACTACAACTTATTTTATCTATATTAAAGCTTTTTTAAAAATAATCTAATTCATAACATATTAAATTCATTAAATATTCTAACCATTACTCTCTATACTCTTTTTTTTTAATTTAAAATTTATTTTTTATAAATTAATATAGTCTAATATATAATTTCAATAGCATAAATATAAATAAATAAAAATAACTATTACTTTATAATAATAAATAGTGAACGTATAAAAATAAATTAAATAATGAGTGAATACTTATTTTATAAGTAGTTTAAAAAATATATATATACTTAGAAGTCGAAATCTTAAATTAAAAGTAAATTTTTTCGATTGAAAAAAATAAAAAAATAGAATTGTTGATGTAAAATTAGTATTTGGAGTTGTAATTTTATTTACGAGAAAATGATCGTCAAGTTATTTTTAGAAAATTTACTATATTGTCATTATATAAAATCACTTGGATAGAATGTTTTTATTTATAAAATTAAATTATTTAATAGTTTATTAAAATAATAGTTAGCATTTTGATTTTATTCGGTATGATTAAATAGTATATATTTAAATTTATATATATTAAATAATATATATAATTGAAATTATATTAATTAAATAATATAAATATTAAGGAAATTTAATTAATTTTTTTGATAAAAGGATGAAAAAGTTTGATTTTATAAAATATAAAGTTATTTTATAATTATATAAATTTCAAATAGTGTTAAAATAATAAATTTTTAAAAAATTCAAGAATTTTTTTTTATATATTTAAAATTAAAAAAAAAACCTAATATATTGAGTAATCTTAACAAGTTTAGGGGCCGTATTGTGTAGATCCGCCGTGAGACTCCTGCATCGTGCCTATTTCCCATTTAGTAGTATTTCGTTTTATGCATTTCTTAGCACTTTTTACCGTTTTCTTTCTCATCAGTTGCATTGTGAATCACACGTTATAAGAATATATAGAAATTATATTTTCACAATAAATAATAATTTTTTTTTATTATTTTGAATGATATACTTTATAAATAGATAATGTTTTAAGTTTTTTTAGTGTAATATACTTGGTGAAAGTTGTGTTGCATTATAAAAAGATTTGATACTTAATATTTCTACTTGGCAATTATTGAAAATTCTCTACTCATATTATTAATACATTACTTCACTATTTTCCATATATTTACCTTAACTAATAAATTAATTCCATCTATTGTTTTGCACTAACAAAATTCCTCAATTATTTTTTAAGCGATTTCATTTATTTCCTTAAATCAGTCAAACTAGGGCTTCTCCCGTCTTCTGGGCAAGGAAAGGGCACTTCTATTGGCATTTCTATTTTGCTTTCCACTATTGGTGGCTCCCCTTTGCCATCATGGGTGTATGTAAGTTGTACGTGTTTTACATGCAGATCTTAACTTCCAAGAGGAGGGGTTGCTGTCCGGAGATATGCCAGTATGGGTGAGCTTGATCCTTCCTTTTCAGTACTAGAAGGAGAGGTCTTCAGAAACAAGTGATGCCACTGACGCCAGCATTCAGGCCCCTCTCCGGCTGAACGAGACTCAGATTCTAAGGCCACATTTCTTTCTCTTTCCTTTTGACTGTTGATGAGTTAGCCTTCCCGTATATTGGTGGAAAGATTAGTGCTTGATTTTGCTTCTTCCCGCCGGAGTGCTTGGTTTGGTTAAACCTGATGGGATTCCAATGATGAGAAATATTGGAGCTTTTAACCTTCATCCGGGTGGCGTCAATAGGAGGCTATTCGGGTGTCTAGCCCACAACATTTAGATGTTCGGTATAAATTTAAATTTAAAATTAAAGTATTTTAATTAATTAAGAGAAAAATAAATCTAAATCTAACTGATCTAGTTTGATTTAATTTAGATTAATTGAATTCAATTCAATTAGATTAATCCAACTATTTAATAATTTTTTATATTTTATTTTAAATATTATATAATTCAATTCAAATATTTCAATTTTAATTAAAATTTAATATTTTGATATTATCAAATGATTTAATATCAATAATTAATTAAATTTGATAAATATGATCTTCCTCTTACTCCATGATAGATCTGGTTTTCTTCTTACTTCATCATATGGGTCCATCCATGATAGATCTGGTTTTTTTCTTGCTTCATCATATGGGTCCATCAAATGGGTATCTCAATGTTCTATTTGATGAAAGGACCTGCAAAATGAGGAAAGATGTTCAGGGGTCTATCGGGGATACCCCGGTGGAGACCCTCCGACGTTCAAGTCAGATTCATGAACTAGCGTAGTATGGATAGGTAAGAGTTGCAGAGAAAAATAAAAAAAATATGGAGCTGAGGAAGAAGCCAAAAAAAGAAGGAAAGAGAAGACCCCCTCCTTTTTACCTGCTCCTCACGTCTATTGTGCTACCTGTCTATGTCACTCAGACCCGTACATACGGACGTATCAGACCCTCTTTCCACGCTAGGCGGCTATTTAATTTCCCCGGCTCGCGTGCGGGCAGGGTAGCGAAGTGACTGGACCAGCTCCTCTCCCTCACATCACATCACTGGGCTGGGCTTCTTCCTGCTGCGTCTGGACTCGCGGGTAACCCATCCGGCCCGGCGTGTCTGGGTCGAGGCCTTAGATGCTGAGTTGGTCAGCCTAAGGAGGGCTTGATGGGCTTTGGGCCATTGTTCTCCTCTTGGGCCCAGTCTCGCCTAGGGTAGAGGAAGCCCGACGGTCATCAATTGCCCCTTTACTTCCTCGGCAGTTATTACATGAGTGGCGAGAGGGTAAATCCCTAAACTTTATTTATGACCGCATGGCCCGAGAACTGCTCCTGTCAAAAGCGTCCTTTCCTTGCCTTTTTATTTCTTTGTCTCTTTACTTTGATGTTTGAATGTATGGCGATCTGGAGATGTGTATTTGATGATGAATGGTATTTCACCTTGGCCTGTACCTCATTATTATTTTTTATTCAGACTGTCTTCTGGCTTTATCAATTTTACTTAATTGATGGACCAGGCTATCTCTACTGGGACTTTGCTAGTCGAACTGACCCGGGCTAAGAGCTCGGCGTCTAGCTAAGCTTCTAACTTGCGAGTTTTTCTTATTCTCATGAGGGCATTTCTGTTTTTAGCTCATGACCTCGTCAGTGCTGCGAGCTCGGATATATTATATCTAGAGGAATCTTATTTGCATGAGTGCCCCGCATTAGACGATTTTAAATCTTGTTCTTGTTATGAGCTCGGGCATCTTGTCTCTCTGGATGTAACCTTCTGGCGGTCAGTGCGGTCTAAGCTGTGTGCTCCAC
>CANYLF010984681.1:0-18982 GCA_948193215.1 Bocquillonia castaneifolia | reverse complement strand
ATGAGACTTTTTTTGAATTAATATAGAGTAATTCAAACTCATTTACACCTCTAATTGCTACCTTTAATTACATTTTCTCACATAAACACAAGTGAGAGACGGAGTTTACTACATGATAATTTCCTTCACTTGGATCCTGTCGTCCAAAAATTGTACTTTCCACTAATCTACTTCACTAATTCTATCGCCTATTAAAAAAAATATATATCCAACAAGGCAACAACTTGATTAGTAATGAACCAGCACACACGCTGGAAATAGTAATAATAATAATAACATTACATAGATAAAGACCCTTCCAATTCCATAAACAATTCATAATCTTTCTTTCTCTAGTCTTTAGCTTTCCTTTTTCAGATTAGACATAACCCTGTGCTATTACTTAAACACTTTTTGCTCTCTCTCTCTCTCTCACTCTCTTGCTCTCTCAAGGTACTTTCTTTCTCTCCTGCTTACTTGTTTTCTGGTTTTTTTGATTGATTGATTCATTAATTACCTTTTGCTTATGGTGCATCTGCAGTTTTTAGTTTCTTATTGAGATGGGTTTTTGATTGTTGGTTTGATAACTTAAATGAACTATTATGGCATCTGGGTTTTGTTTTTTTAATGTAAAAAGATTGGATTTTGGGTTCTGATTTGTAGGTTTTGTTTAGTGGAAGACATTTTGAGTTTTGTTTGTTTGTTTTTTTTTGGATTTGATTTTAGGGTTTTATTTTTGGGACTTTGCTTTCACTTCGTTTTGCTTGTTTTTCCTTTACTTACATTGCTTTTAGCTCTTTGGTCATAGGTTTCTTCAGTGGAGGTGATATAAAGATTTTTGCTTTTTTTTTTTTCAATAATGTTCTTATGTGCTGAAAGTATATTGGATTTTATGCATGTTACATTTCTTGAATGAAATCAGACGGAATATTATAGAAATGAGATTTCCAATTGGTTCTGTTCGGTTCAGTTTATGTTATGCTAGTGCATACGCTTTTCTTTAAATATTTTTGTGTTCAAGAACAAAAATTTGGCAAAAATAGAAGCTTGATTGTCTGCTGTTAAGGTCTTTTTGTGAAAATTGTTCTTAGATTGGGTTGTCATCCGAAGAAATTGTTCTCTTGTCAAAATTTTAAGTTTATATTAATTTTAACTACCTCTTGTGAAAATCTTAAACTGCTGGGAAACACAACAAGGAAATGAACAATGTTCTGGTTGTCTTCTTTTTAAAGCTTGATGTAAAATGATTGTGAAGTTGGGTGTTTCAAAGAAGTTTTTGCTCAGTATCATCAATATTGCGATATCTGAAGTGATATAGTAACTTAAAAAAACTTGAAGATGGTATGCTTTAATCAAAAGTGATATGGGAACTAATTCAACCTGAAAATGATGAACCTTTTCAAAAGTTGAAAGAGAGACACCTTCTCTGTACCTTGATTGGGAAGGCAATAGATTTGACTGTCTACATTTTGCTAAGTAATAAATGAAAGAAGAAACAGAGTGAAAAAAAAAAGTTGCTTTAAATCATCTGATAAATGCTATAGGCTTTGGTCAAAACCATGAAATGGATATTTTTGAAAATTGTGTGGATTTGGTTTTTCTGGACTTTCAAAAAAAAAAAAAAAACAAATCTGGCACCAGAGAAGATTCAAGTGGAGCATAATAGATTTAAGCTAGAACCTGTGGGGTGGGTTCTTCAAGCAACATAAAATTTTAGGATTTTCATGAGATGTATATTCTGGTGGCTAAATCTGAATGTGGCCTACTGGTTCTAAGGATTTGATATTGTAGAGAAATTAAATCTAGTGCTTCACTTCCACAGTAAAATTTTCTGAGTAATTTTAAATGCTTCATATCATTGATATATATAAATTGCTATAAATGATAGGTTAATCTGTTTCAACTATTTAATAGTTAAATTTTTACTTTAGGCAGTGTTTGACTTGCTCTACACATAGAAGGAGATACGAGTTGCAGACTGGAGTAGTCCGTCATGATCAAACGGACACCAAGTAGGAACACTAGATCCAGAGGCTTCAAGGTAAAGAATGTTCTGCAGGTTTGTTTATTGCTTGGTGTCTGCTTCTGGTTAATCTACCAAGTCAAGCATTCCCATGATAAGAAGAAGGAGTTTGATGAGAAAGACGCAAAAATTGCTGTCGAAACTCAGAGTGACCATGGGATTGCAAACTTAGGAAGGAGAGGTCTCCTTCCTCGTGTTCAGGAGGGGAGTAAAGATGAGAAACATGAGGAAGATAATGAAGAAGAAACAATGACAGAGCAGGATGTAGATAAGATGGAAGAAAATAAGCTTGATCAAAAGCAGAGAGAAGATGAAACTAAGCGTGAAGAAGAAGAACAAGAGGAAGGAAATAAGCATGTAGAAGAAGAGAGAGAGGCAGAAGGAACAAAGAATGAAGAAGAAGAAGACCAAGAAGAAGGAAATAAGAATGAAGAAGAGGGGCGAGAAGAAGAAGAAACTAGGCTTGAAGAGGAAGAGAAAGAAGGAAACAAGCATGAAGATGAAGAACAGGAGGAAGGAACCAAGAGCGATGAGACAGAGGATGAGGGAAGAGAGGGTGGAGATGATGAAATAGATGAACGTGATCAAGAGAAAGTAGGAGAAGCTGATCATGAAGAGGATTTTGTTGATGAAGAGAAAGAGAGAGAGGAAGGTGTTGAAAACGAAAGCAGAATTGCTGAGGGTGAAGATAAGGAGGATCAAGTGGACCTTGAAGCTTCAACAGAGGATCAGGATCATGATGGAGGTGCAGAAAATGATCATGAGGCTCGAGAAGAACATTACAAGGCAGATGATGCTTCCAGTGCAGTGACCCATGATACCCAAGTTATAAGCACTGAACCTGAGAAGCTAAGTTCACAGAACACAAATGAGAACTCTGCAATCAATGATTCAGAAGTGGAGGAGAATTCCAATAGCAGTAACACTGAGGACATTAGTGAGGATCAAAAGAACTCAACACTGCAGCTGAACGATGTAAAACCTGAGGAGTCTTCATTGAATGAGGTAGGTGGTGAAAAGAAGGGAGATAATATCATCAAACCTGATTTGTCAGCCAACCATACAACAACTGATTCTGTATCCAATAATCAAACAGAATCAAGCAATAAGTCGATGGATGTGAATACGGAAGCCGGAAATAACCCAGTAGATGGGAGCAATGAAAGTTCTGGTACAACCCAGAAGAATGAAACCGTAATTACAGTTGATTCAAATCAATCTCAAAATGCTACAGTTGGTGGTGGTGGGGAATCATCTGACAAGAAAACCACTGAATTGGAACAGGTCAATAACAACACCACTTCAGGTAACGAAGAACTTGATTCTAATTCTAACGTCTCTAATAAAATTGGGAATAATGACACAGTTGCTGGAGACTTGAAGTCTGTTAATTCAGAGCTCGATGGTCATGATACAACAATCAAACCTCAAGTTACAACTAAAGCAGATGTCAATACTGGGCTAACTTCGACAGCAACTGAGACTGTAGATGGTACTCAAGATGAGAACTCAGTCAACAAGAATGAATCAGGTGGAACAGATGAAAACACAGACACTTCTGGAACAGATGGGACCGGAGCTGTTGATCATGACCCCATTGATTCTTCTGATTCTTCAATAGGGCAAGAAGAGAAAGAGGCTCGCATAGATTTGGATACGCTGCCAGAGAATAGTTCAGAAGGCGTTAACAGCCGAGATGCTGCTGCAGAGTAAGAATGTTACAAAATACCTTGCACTTTCAAGTCATACAAGTTTTAGTGACATGTTCACTCTGTTTTGATACATGACACATAGAGGTTCGGATTGTTTCCAGTCAACTTGAAATCTCAACCTTTGTGGAATACCTTAGTTTTTTTTTCTTTTTTCATATTTTTTTAGGGATGGAAGGCAAAATGTAGGCAGTTTTCTATTTTTTTTTTTTTTCCTTTTCCTTGAACTGCAAAATGTAGGCAGTTTTCTTTTTCTTTTTCTTGAACTGCAAATGTAGGCAGTTTGATGTTGTTAATGGGTTGTATCTGTGTAATTTATTGCAACTCTTATCTTATATCCCTTTTAAATTATTTAACTTGATTCTAGGACTTCTCTGATGTCTCTTGTAGCTTTGGTTCTTTGTCTCCAAAGCCAAAAGGTTCTTGTCCGTGCATCATTGATGCTCAAGTTTTTTCAATTACATTGATTTTCATGGCACACCATTATCAATCCTTGACAGACTTAATTATTTAGCTTTCAGATGAAATGGTATTGCCATCTTAAGGTATGAGCATGCTGCTGTTGGCTTCTGGATATTCTAGTTATAACTCAAATGGAGTGGCAGCCTGCAAATGCAAATCATATTACAAAGTAAAGATTGAGTGGATAGAAAATTTTCCTTCTGAGATGTTATTTGTGTATTTATCTTTTTATTATATTTCCAATATAAATTTTAAGTTACTTATTGATAAAGTCATCATTCTACCTATGATGATGAAGAGGTTTAATGTTCTATCCCTGCTCTTTACAAGAATTTGAGGTGTAGTTATTCCTTCTTAATAAGGTGTATTGTATAGTTGTCAGGTGAGTTATCTCGTATTTGTAATTCTTATGATGTATATAAAATGTAAAATATTATCAATAAATTTCTTCCTTCTAGACAAAATGCACATTTCTAAAAACAATTAGCATATGATTTTATAAAGCAAATTTACAATGGTTTGAAGTCAAATCATAGGAGTAGCAAGCTCACTTTTGTCCTGGAAGAAATGATAAGTTTGAGCCATGACACATTATTGGGAAGTTTGAACTCAAATCCAATTCTAGAATGTAGATTTTATTTTTATTTTTCGTAAGTTCGTAGAAATTTCTTTTTAAAAATTTAGTACTATAGAACAATAAAGTAGTAAAATTTCAATCTCACATGAAAAAAAATCCAAAAAAAAAAGTGCATATCACATTATCATTTGGCATTTGTCCTTCAAAGTAGTAGCAAATATGAGAAAGTAATTTAAATTAAAAAAAAAAACTACCCAAAGACAAGTCAATGAGAAAAAAGAAAGGGACATAACAAGAAGAAGAATGTGAAACTCTTATAAATTGACATGGACCAAGTCTACACCATGCATTAATATCCCACAATTATATCTCAATGGTCCACCATAAATGAAGTCCAGGTAAGTATTTTTCCCTTGAAACAGCAAGCAAAACACAAGTCAGCTTGAAATGGTTGGATTGCACTTATTAATTTGTTAGATTCATGCATGGAATGTTGCAATCCCCCACACCACCACCCTCCCTTTCCTTAGGCCTTATCTACAAAACCCTCTGTTTACAACTTCAAGCCTAATGTATTGCTTCCTTTTTTTGTACAAAATTTTCCAACTAAGCATATCATAGCTACCCTCTTGCTATGGTTGTTGGAAAATCAAGAAGAGAAGATTTGATACTCTTTTATCTTATTGAGAAAAGTATGACCAACCATGCCTGAATAATTTCATCCTCTTATTAATTATAAAATATGAATAAGTATGGTTTCACTTTAAAACCAAATTTCTAGCTATTTTCTGCAAGATTTGAGTGAATAATGACAGCCCAATTATGTATTTCTGGCATCAATTAATTAAGAAATAAATCATACTCATTCAAATTTGAAAAAAAAAAGGATTTTGTTGGACAAATAAATAGGTATTAGCCAATTTCTTTTTGGCATTAATGATTTATGCCATACTTATTCAAATCTGAAAAGATTTTATTCCACAGATAAATACTTACTTCCTTTTACATATAAAACTTCTGTACCAGATTATGCAAATTTTCACATCTGCCAGGTTGTAGAGTAAAAAATTGTTAAATAAATAACAAATCAATTCCTTCATGTTTGATTATAAAATTTCACACTTGTTCAAAAAGAATTACATTAATTATTAACTTACCCATAGTCAATGAGGCTTTAATCTAGTAGTCAAGGCTGAGGGCCTGATCTAATGGTTAAGGTCGTGGGAGTGAGACCTCTTAATCTAAGGTTTAATATCTCCACTCGTGATCATAGTTAAAGGTACTGATCTAATGATCAAGACTGAGATCCTGAGAGTAAGACCTCTTAATTTCAGGTTCAGTATCTCTACTCTTGATAATAGTTGGAGGTATATTTGTCTTTTCTCAATAATTTATATTATCAAAATAAAATTAATTAAAAAAACTTATTCATGGAAAATTATTATTTACTTGCATTAATAAAGACTTGAAATGAAAAGAAAGGTTCACCTTTATATTTCCATTCTTTAAAGTTTAAACACTACGCACCTAGCTTTCTTTTTTTGAGCTTAAATAGATTAAACACTACAAACTTAGCTTTCTTTTCTTGAGCTTAAATAGATAAGTTAGTAGTGAGATCTGAATCATGTTCTAAACTTTTATTTTAGACCCACCACTGTAAAGAATCATATGCTTTCCTAAGGAAAAATGTGCTCTTTATATAAGCCACAAATAAGTATTGCATTTACAAATCAACCAAGATTTTTATTCAAATGTTTTTTTTTTTTTACTTGTGGAAAATCTGTGTGTTAGCTTTCTCTATATATGTATATGTAATGTAACTTTCAACATATATGATCGATTATTCTTATGTTTGACCTTGTAATAGAGAACTAGAAATAGAAATAGAATCTTTGCCACCTTTTTTTTTTTTGAACAAATCTTTGCCACCTTTTTTATTTTTTTGAACAAATCTTTGCCACCTTATACACAGTTTTTCTTTGAAATTTCCACCAACATTGGATTCTCCTACCAAAGCCTCTTACAAGGGGAAAAATAAATAAATTATGAACAAAAGCTTACACTATATATATATTGTACTAACAAATAAATAAATATGAAAGCACATAGCACAAGAGAAGGAAAAAAATAACGAAAAAAATGATATTATATATGTTAAAAAAAAAAAGCCTTCTTTGTCATTCCTCACTGTACAAGAAAAATTAAAATAATTTCATGAACATCCAGCTAAAAAACTGCTGTTAGTTGTTAAATCACGCAAAAGAATCCAACACCTAACCAACTCATCAGGTTATCCTTTCTAATCACTCAAAACGACAAACCATTCCAACGTGGCAACGTCAAACGACAAAGCTCTGACTCTGCTGCCTCAATTCTTTCCTTAGCTTATGAGAAAACAGTTTACAAGCATCCACACTTAGATCCATTGCAGCTGCCAATGCCACAAAAGCTGCTGCATCCTCCGTACAATTCACATGCTGCACCCCAATTTCCACCTCAGGCTTACTACAATTGTTGTTCCCTTTTACCGTTGATGACATTACAAATCCTCTGTACATAAATTGCGAAAATAACCCTCCTCCAAATTCGGATCCGGACCAAGATCCTGAACCGGACCCGGATCCGAAATCGCAGCTACTATGAGGACTTGACACTGGGGTGCTAACACTATTAGTTGTATCAATTGTGAATTTGCCACCATTTTTAGTATTAACACTTGAATTTACTAATGTTGTAGTGGTTGGAGTAGCAGTTGCTGTATCATGAATTAACTCAAACCGGTATCCTAACTCATTCGATTTAGGTTCACGCCATGCCTCTAATCGGCCCCATGGCTTCCATGTACCGAGTGATGGGCGTAGGATTAGCCATGCCCCTGGATTGGACCGACTAACGCGATCCGAACCAGGGGATGGCACGAATGGTGTGACCATTGATGCCATTGCAACTGGTGAGCCAGAGAGATCATGGATCGTCACTGTCCATCCTTTTCTTTCTTTTATCGGTTGGTCCTTTTCAGCTGATCCAATTGAAGACAGCCAATTTCTTGATGTGGTTGGTTCTAACATTGATTGCCTGTACAATAACAATTTAGGAATGAAAAATCAGCACACCAATTAAAAATAAAGACAACCAATTTAGGCAACTCTCAAAATCTAAAGTCTATATCTTTAAATGTAAGTTTTTGAATGAATCAAATTCCAGTTGGCCCCTGGACCACAATTCAGGATTTTTTTAAAGTTCTGGCAGATTTATTTTTTTTCCTGATAAAAAATGTTATTCAGGATTTACACATTTTGAATTAACTAAAATCCTAAGTCCCACTTCTAAAAACCAAAATTAAATCAAGAAAATATCGTTTTCCGAGAAGACAAAATCCAATAACTTTCCTTCCTAATTTTGCCTAACTTTCTAATCAACCAAACAGAAAACTAAATTAAAACATAATAATTAATAATGAACAGAAATTAATTTAAGAAATGTTAACTAACCTTTCTCCAGGATTTCTCAAATTGAACTTGCAAGTAAAAACAGCTTGTCTAACACTTCCTTGAACCTGGAAAACCTGAGGACTACATTCAGGTTCACCACCAAATTGAAACACATATCTTGGATCAGGTTCAGCTCTAACACACAAATAAAGTTCCACTTTCTTTTTCTCACCAATACCAATCCATCCATTATGCATAACACAGGGCCTAGCCTCAGCTTTCTTCAGGTCAAGTGGAACAACAACCTTACCCAAGAGATTCCCATTGGTGAACCCACATGTATTTTCACTTTCAGTGTATATTTCAATAATCAAACTTCTGGGTCTTGTGGAAGATGTAATTTTATTGATCTGAGTCTTGTCAAGATTGAAACATGCTGCTAGTGAACTTGTTATGCCAGTACTACTGCTTTCTTGATTCTGGGTTTGCTGCTGTTGCTGTTGCTGGTGATTTAATAATGGAATAGAAGCTATTTGGGTTGGAAAATTCTTTAGTTTTACCTTGCAAAAACAGGAAGCAGAATATGTAGTTCTTGAAGTATTAAGAGGAAACTTAATTGCCAAGTTACCTATAAGTATTCTTACAAATGGGCACGGATCCATTGTGTTGTAAAACAAGAAAAGATAGTAACTTTGTAGTCTGTTGGTGTCACCACCGTGTGTGGTGGCTGTGGCGGTGGTTTTGGGTTTTGAGGGAAAGAGAGAGATGGGGTTTTGAAGAAGTAAGAGATTTATATATAAGAGTTAGTGTTTGAAGTAATTAATATTATAAAGAGGAGAGAGAAGATGATGATGACGACGATGAAAGTGAAACAGGCTGTAACATATGAGCTGGGTGTTTTGTGGATCAATAGATAAGGTAATGTTATAGTAAGGTCAAGCTCACTTTCGAGTTGTAAGATCTCTTGTTTTGTGATTTTATGTTATGCATTTTGGAAAGTAAAGATTTTAAATTTTCTTTTTTATAATTGATTTTGGAATTATTTGATATCGCGTGTGATGATGATAATTATGGGATTCTTTCATTGGTGTTGCTATGGAAAGATACATGATTGATTTTTTTTTTTTTTGAGGGGGATACATGATTAATTTTTGATCTAGTTTTTCTTGCTCATTAATCATTGATTGTTGGAATCATATGAGTTCAAAACTTGTAATGTTTCTATTAGCAGTAAAATGAATTATCCCTGATTATGTAGTCTAATATGTGTTTGAATTGTGTGTGTTTATATTTTAAATGTTAATTAAAAAATAGTATATAAATATTTATAATTCTAGAAGTTTTAGGTTTGAATTTTCTTTTCATTAGAAAGAGTGATAAAATGAATTTGACAATAATATTATTACATATTAGAATCATTATTAATATTCCCCCGTCCCATTTTTCAAAATAATATGCTTTTTTCTATTATATTTATTGATAATTATCTAAAATATTTATATTTATTACATAAAAATACTTAAGAACACTATACATTATCTTCATTTCTAAATTGTATACTATACACAAGATATTATAAATTGATAAATTCATTTTTCTATATAAATTAATAGTACTAGTGCCTTTAATAAACCTTTAAAATAAGTAAATTATTGAGAATAGATTTGAAAAAATATATATAATAAACTATTAATTTTATAAATAGATAATTAAAAAAGAACAAGAAAAAAATAAAAAATGAAAAATTATTTAAGAAGGTTTTCAATCATTAATGATACTTTAAAATTTTAATAGGAACATTTTTAGAAAAATCAATAATTTTATTTAGATTTTAACTTTATTAATTTATATGCAGGTCTAAAACTACCTATTATTATTATGGAATCAACTAAATAAAATAATTAAACTATTTCAATATTTTGTTAATTAAACTATTCCAATATTTTGTCAATGTTTATAAAATTATATATTTTTATTACTTAAAAATCTAAGTTGAAAAATTAATTAACCTTTTGATTATGGCCATTTACGTTTTTATTTTATAATCTGTTGGATTTTTTTTTTATAATGATTGATCGGATTATGATTAATTGGAATTTGTGGTATTGCTTAAAATATTAAGACACTCCATCCGTCCCTTTTATTTGTCGTTTAAGATTTTTACACAAGTATTAAGAAGACAGTTAATTGGCCTACTTTATATCAATGTATGACAATATTTTCATTTTGTAGCATTAGTTGAGATATTAAATATTAGTTTCTTAGAGTATTAATATATGAGAGTAAAATAGAAAGAATAGTATTTAATAATGTATTAAAATGTGAGAAAGTTAAATATTTTAGAATAAAATATAAATCCAAAACATCAAATAAAAATGTACGGCGGGAGAGAGTATTAACTATGTTTCTTTAGTATCTGAAGAAATTTAAATTCTATTTTCTTTTTCTATTTTTGGACAAAGGATCTGTAGCATGAAAATCAAATGCAATTTTCTTAGAGAAAAAGAAAATATCCTTTTAAAAAAAGGCTAAAAATACAAATTCAATGCAAACAAAAAAATCAAAAAGAGGAATTAAAAGGGAAAAAAAAGATGGAATCTCATAAATAAATAAATAAAAATATGCCTAAAAATGTCGTTTTATGATGATGAACAAAGTAGGCAAGCTCAAGAAAAGCTAAGGTGAAAATAGAACCGAGAAGAAAAGTTTGAAAAAACTAATTAAGAAATGCATGGCGAGGCGTGGGGACGGAAGAGTAGGGTGGGAGATGAGCTGGCTTACACTGCGCACGTACGTTCTTCACTATGCCATTAGCCATTTGCCAGCAATGCCAATGCGCATCTCTCTCAATTATTATTATTATTATTATTCTTTCTGTTTGTCCCTTTCTCTACTTCTAAATCTTTCACCTTTTCTTTCTTTGTTTTTTTTTTTTTTTGGTAATTTATGTATCTTTTATTTCAAAATTAACTTACCATTATTATGAGTATTTGAGCAAAAAAATATCTAAACCTATATATGTCTCGTCCTCACAAGTATAAAGTCTAATCTATCAAAAAAAAAAATATTTGTCCCTTGCTAGGCAAGCGAATGCAGTAGTTCACACAATAACTAAATTATCTCAATTCTATGCTAGCCTAATTGTTTGGAATTCATACTCCCTATGTTTTATAAGGAACTTTATCTTATGATAGTTCTACTGTTTGATTAATACTATCTTGAGCGGGGGACCTAGATCCTTTTTTTTATGTCAATATAAATAAAATTTTTTAAATTATAATTCATATTTTATAATAATAAACAAAAAATAAAATTATTTATAACACCAAAAAGAATAAAATATTATGATTTAAATAACATAACTACAAGTACAATAAAATAAAATATTATTTAAAATCACCACGACATTGTGAATGTAGTGTAATAACAAAATACAGTATTAGATATATAAAAAGTAGAGCTGTGCAAAAAGAGGCATTCGACTATCTTTGTATACTGAAATTGTGAAAGCAAATCATATATATGTTAAAGAATTTTAACCTAAATAGATCTTTAAGTTGCCAATCATTTATGGTACAAATTGTTTAAGATCAATTTTATTTGTTTGAGGGATCCAACACATATATAATTATTAATTTAGAGCCTTATAATTTTTTTTTATTCACTAGAACCTTAACTTAGAAAATTATTGATAATTTTATGTGGCCATTTGTCACTATCATGTTGATCCAGTGTTTTACATATATGCTTTAGAAAGTATTCATAAAAATTTTGAGACCATGATCCCCTCTGATTATATTAATTTATGCGACCATTTGTCATTATCTTATTAATTTATCAAAATATTAGTTTAGCTTCTTAATCCAAATTTGGACTTTATGTATTATTTTATTAATTTACCGAGTATTAATTATGAAAATTTATTGTATAACGAAGATGGTTATACAAAAATTCAAATGAAGAATTTAAACAAAAATAATTGCAACTTAATATAAAAGTAAAACTGTTAGTACAATTGATCGGTTTCAATTTATATCCATTTTAATTTTATACATAATTTTTTTATTAAGTTAATATTATACATAAATAAATTAAGAAAATACAAGTATATAATATTTTTACTTATTTATCCATGTTAATGAATGTTTTATAAATTATATTTAAAAATAATAAAATACTAGTAGAGAAGTAGAAAAGAAAAATTCAACGTAAATGTTATTTTTTAACGTTTCGAAAATGTAAATAATATTTTCAAATTGAGACATAAAAAAGTACAATGGTTTATTTTAAATACTACTCATATAGAGAAAAATAAATTTTTAAAAAAGAAAAATATATCATTAATTAAGAAAACACCAAAATGATAACTAATCATAGAGAAAAAGAAATAGGCATTCCATGATCATAAGTTGATAACTATCATAGAAAGGCCCATACAATAGATAAATTATAAAACCATAGTCGAAGTGAAATATGAAGGGGTTTGGGATCACATACAGTGGAGTGTGATGTCGAATTGGAACACAGCTGTGGCCACTTAGACCGTACTTGGACGTTTCTTTGACCTTTCCTTAGCTTTACCTTAGCTTTATCTTCAAAGCCCTACAAAATTATTACGACTATTATTATTGTTTATTAATAATTTTGTCAGTTCGATTTTAATAGGACCCATTAGCACTTGTAAACGAGTCCAATCATTTTCGAATTAAATATCATTATATCCATTTATAATTCACAAGCTTATATGCTTGAATTAAATTTAATTTATTTAATAAATTTAAATTTTAAAAATATTTACAAATTTATAAAAATATAAAATTATATAAATTAATTCATATAATAAAATAGATAGTTGATGATTTGCAAAATTGAATAAATTTAAATATTTATAGTTTTTTTTTAATTTAATATAAGGGAATTTGAATGTGAAACATAAGTCTCAAAATCATTAGAAGTGTCTCAACTACTAAGCTAAGTGGTGTATGGGGATTTAAACATTTATAGTTAAAATATTATAAAAAGTTAATATTAGTAAACAAATTTATAATCAAGTCTACTCATTGCTTAATGAGTTAAAATTGAAACTGATATATTCATATACTAAATGAGTTTTAAAAATTTGAGTTGGAGGTAGTTTAATCTATGCATTCAATTTTTGAATAGCTGGCGATTGTGAGTCGTTTATATCCTATACATAACCTAACTAATCATTGTTTTAAAAATTAAATCCGTGATCGAAGGGGTCAAGTCACTGGTTCATGGTTTAACCATCGGATTGATTTGATCATTGATTCAATCGGTTTAAAGAAATAAAATGATTTTTAAAATTTTTTTGAATATAAACCCATCTAACTGGTTCAAATTCGGTCAAAACTTGATTAACAATTCAACTAAAAGTTTCAGTTTTTTAAATTATATGGATCATATCAGCCGTCAATTCACAGTTCAATCGGTCCAATCGACTAGTTCAGTTTGGTTTTTAAAAGAATGCTACTAGTTACATTAAACGTTCATTTTCAGATTTGTTAGTCTTTTTTGGCTTTATAATTCATTCATGTACTATATATCTATCTGTCTATCTTATTGTTGTTATTTGTTAGGACAATATGAGATGTTGAGACTTTTGATTTTACTATTATACACCACACGTGCATTATAATTTTAAAGCGTTAATAAGACAAATCACTTTAGAAACAAAGATTAAAGTAATTTTTTTTAAGAACATTAGACATGTCACCACCATGTCACGTTAGTTATAAATCCTTGCTCCCTTACTTCCTGGTATAATATGCTATGCTCTAAAGAGTTTACATAGAGCACCTTCTAAAGCTCTAAATATATTGTATAGACTCTATTATAAAGAGTTTATTTTTAAAAAAAAAATAAAAAAAATACATAGTATTTTGACTATGTATATTTTTAAAGTCAAATTCAATTTTTATTTCAATTTTAGATAATTATTTATATTTATTTATACGATAATTTTATTTTAAAAACGCTATATTTTCCTTAAAAGTGAAGTAAATAATCCACACGATTAAATTTTGATAACAATTAGATTATAAAAAAACAAAAATAAAATTAATAAATACTTAAAAGATACCGATGCAATTAAAGAATAATATGTACTCCTTATATGAAAATATTTTTAAGAGATATTCTATAAATAAATGACATTTAAAGATATATATTCTTATTACTTTTTTTTAACTACTTTTAACTTAATTTATCCTGAATTTGGACATATATTTTTGTTTTGTATATCTTTTGAAGCTTGTTTAAATATAAAAAAAAGTTTTATGATGATAAACATCTAATAATCATAAATTTAATTTAAATTATTTCAACTTTTTTAGGTAGACAATTAATTATAACTTGAAACTCTCACATCAACTACAAAACATCCCGAGCACTAGGGTATGTCTACAATATAAATTGTTTCAACTTTTATTTTTAAAAGATATAATTACTTTCATATTTAATATTTTTGAAAATAATTAATAATTAAAAGAAAATAATTGATAGTTTAAACAAAATTAATTTAAAACTATATATTTTTAGGGTTTATAACTTAGAGTTTAGGATTCTAAGATCTTAAGGTCTCAAGATTGTAATTTTTAAAATCTAGAATTTAATATTTAATCAAAATTTAAATTTAATTGGGCTTTTAAAAATGTGGGGTTGAAATTTGAGAATTCAAAAATTGGCTTTAAAATTTAAAAATAAGGATTTACGGGAGGGATTAAATGTATAATTTAGAAATTTAAGTTAAAACAGTTTAAGACAAATTAATCGTATATCTGATCAACAAAAAAATAATCGTATATCTTTAAAATGGTTATTATCTATATGTTTGTTATCAACCCGTACTTAAGAACTCATTTGAGAATTCGATAAAGAATATTTAAATTGAACTTAATTTTGAGAAAAATATATCTATTTACGGATATATAGTTTTTTTAGAATAGTGTTTAAAAAATGCTTAATGATAGTCAGAAACGAAAAATATAATAAAAATTATGTTCCCACTATATGATATGTTCAATCTTAAAAGTAGTTTATTGATTTTTCTATTATAAATATTATAATTTCAATATTAAAAATAGTTAATTGATTTAAAAATATATATTTTGCGATAGAACTATAAACTAAACAAAATGGTTTTAAACTAAAATGGTTTTAAATCAAACTAAGAGCAAGTAATAATTTTTTTATTTCTGTTTTTCTAAATTATATGTTTCACAATTATATAGCTTTTTTTTATCCAATTGTATCAGAAGTATGTTAAGGTCAGAAGATCTAATAGGACATTCATAAGTGCTCAATATGATACATCTAATCCATAAAAAAAAATATATAATACATCTAACAAATTTTGCCACCTAATTATTTTATATAAAAATTATTAACATTTTTCCATGTCATAACTTAGACAGGAATTTATTTCCACCTCACATGAGCTCTTGCAAATCTGTGGGCTTGTATTTGGAGGAATGATGTTGTGGATTTATAATTTTTATTTCTGTCCCTTTAATTTACGATAATCTTTCCTATCTTTGGAGAACGAGAAAGAACATTTTTATATTTCAAATGCAACGTATGCCATCTATATCTTGGACGTTTGTATTTTTTATATTTTGAAAAAAATTTATATCTCTATATCATCATGTTATGTCACATTTTCTGTTTGCGATTTTATTCCACCTAAATTGAGGATTATCAGAACCAAGAACATAGTTTGTGGCTAATACATGTATTACATGTAAACAAAACAAAATTTATAGTTAAGATTCTAAATGCTGTCAATATTTGTGGCTGTTTACATGCACACCTGTCTTTCCAAAAGCTTTGCTGGCTACCTAATACATTTTATTGTTCTTTCTTAAGTTTTGTTTCATTTGTTTTGTCTTTTTCTTATTTGTTTTCATTCAGAAGTGCTCGTTTAGTTAGATTTTATAAAAATGCATGCGATAGATGAGTTTACCTATCCATCCATTTAAATGAAATAGGACTAAAAAATATACCTAAATGATTCTCTTTTAGTTATACAAAGGAAAAATTATAATGTTTTATTCTTGTACAAAAATGCTACATACATTGCACAATAAGTATGGCGATAGAATTTAAGTTGGCTCTTGATTTTTTCAAAATTATACTTATATTGAAATAATTATATAAAATTAGGGTCTTAATCAAATTGTGCCGCATATGTTTTTTTATACATAAACCAATTTTTCTTATAATTATGAATTTAATCTTTTTTTAATTTATCGATGTTCCCAATATATTAGAACCTAATAAGAATATTCTATAATTAAATAAACACTATTTAAGAATAAAAAGATTTTAATCTCCACTTAAATGAATTAAATAAAATTCTATATAGTTATAAATTCTCTACAACAATAAAATTTATAGAGTTTACAAGATATAGTTATATAGAAATTTTACTATATTAGTAAATAGAATCTTTAATATTTAGTAATAACTCTGAACAAGTTAGCACATTAAATTTATATGACTTATGCTAAATCCATATTTACAAAGTAACTCAAATGCCTATTATACGAATTGAATCTAGGTTTTAGAGCCCCACTCTTAACCTCTAGTCTGAGAGTTCACTGGGAAATGAAAATTATATCCATTTAACTAAAAGGGTAAAAAAAAAAAGGTAATTTGAAACAATAGGAAGGTAAACCTTTAGCATGGTATAGAGTTGTAGAATATAGCTAAATTAACTTGCTGAAGCCTCTTTAATTTGAAACTGCAAAAAATTTTAGTCCAGCTTTCCTAATTATGAAGGAAAATACTTTAATCTTATGAATTTAAATAATTTCTTATGGTATACTATTAATTAAGTGAGCATAGTAAAAAGAATATAACTCACGTGAATTGCAATAAAAGAATGTTCGATTTTTGCATTTTTCTATATTGTAGGACCAATTCAAACGTTCATTTGAGCCTAACATTTTTTTTATAGACCTCCTGCTGCTGTGAGTTGTCAAACACTTTTATAAGTGAATGAGAGACCATATATCAATAATTAATGGAGAGAAATGGTGTGCTGCTATTGGGCACATATATTTGCCAATGGCCGAGGCGTAGCTGTAGCCTTCAGTGGGGGTCAATTTTTTTGGAAGATAGTTCGTTGTAATCTGGTGGTCTTTTTGTCCTTTACCTCCCATAGAAACTTCACTTTGACCCCACCCATATCTCATTCTTAACAATTTAACCCCATTAACTTTTTTTTCCCCTTTTTTGAGCTGCTCCCCATTAGCTCCTTTAGTATAGTTTAGAACAATTTACACAAGTAAGAAGTACTTTATGGGAACATTGCATATGGAACTGGCATACATGCTTAAAACTTGTGTTAATAGTTTTTCTAAGAATTCACCGATTAAACTGTTTTTTTTTTAAGAAAATCAGGAGGGAGTATTAAAATATCTTATAATTTAAAAATAACACATTGGAAAAAAAAACCTTAACCCTACTTATTATGAAAATATTTAAACTCGAACAAATCTTCGTCACAAGTATAAAATAACTAATTTAAACTTGACAAGTAGCTTATTAGAGTCAACTAATCTTATTTCCATCCCCTATTTATGGCTCAATATAGTTATCAAATAGATAGTTTCTTACCATGATCAATTACAGTTAAAATTCTGTTTACAATATATAGTAAACATGATTGAATAATTTTTAAGGAAAAAATTCTTCTTTATATTATAATTTACATGTATTTTTATATACAATCAAATTTACTTATTTATTCTAAACCATACATGGTGATGATTATAATTGAAAGAGTTCATTTCATTTTTAAAAAACTTATACTTACTGCAATCATTTGTAATCTTGTAGAAATATATATATTTTATACATTTAGCATCCAACTATTGCATTTGATAACTATGTATTTGCAAATTGCAATCGGTCTTGCAATTGGTGAATTTAATCTTCTCAATTGTTGCAATTTACTTAACAATGGATGATACATTTATGCAACTAAAATTGTACACTTCTGTATTGGATGTTGATTGCACTAAAGATACGATGAAGGAAAAAAAAACGAAGGATTGTAAAATTGAATTGTGAATAACAAATGGAACAAAACAATCAAAGAGTTCCTAGATAAACTAAAATATATACTATCCATGAATTCAACTATTTGAGGCTCTCAATTCGTTAAGTAACAGGCAGTGATCTATTATATGACAGTATAATTACAGGGAAAAACATCTGTCTAATTCCTTCTGCATGATTGAAAAAATAATACCCTATGATGCAGTGTAACGCCCAAACTCATTATCCACATGAATATTAAAACATATAATTAACTTGTAATTAATATTGTAATTATTTGTAAGAATTTTTTTAAGTTGATACACATAATAAGCAAGACTAAAAATTATAGTATTTGAATTATTTTAGCCTATTTAGGCACTTTTTCTTCAATCTAACCTTATATTCCTTAATAATATACATAAATAGTCCTTAAAAATAAATTTATAAAAATTATAGAAGTTAAATACAAAAAGTTACTATTAAGGCAGAAAATTAGTTGTTATAAGGCGTGGTCACGCCTTATCAAAGGTAATCTTCTAGTGTAAAGAACATCAAAACTCTCAATACTCAACAAAAGAGTATAACAGAGTATGCATATTATTTCATCTTTTAAATTCTCACATAACCTTATACAATTATATACCAAATAGTTAAAAACCAAGGTCAGATGATCATTTTGTATAAGACGTGGTCACGCCTTATTAAGGCTTGTCATCTTAAGTAAAACTAGCAA
>CANYLF010984586.1:0-10629 GCA_948193215.1 Bocquillonia castaneifolia | reverse complement strand
TGGGTAACGGCTCTATTTTTATAGGAGTTTAAATACAAACACTTGGGACATCAAATGAAACAAGAGAGGAGTTCCTAAACACTTTGGTTATGTAAGAAACAACTTTGAATCATCATCAAGCTCCAAAATCATCAAAAACCCACATATTCTTATTTTAAATTCAATTATAATATTTGTGGGTTCTTAGTTCACTCAACTCATTTGTTGTTGCTTTAAAACCTTGAGAGTGAGTCGAGAAAACTAATTCATTCTTTTATTTCATCATTATTAAAGGTTTAAGTGTTAGCCTAAGAAACACTTGAGTTTTGATGTTTTTGTGTGGGCCATCAAAACACATTGTTGAAGGTTTTGTGTTAGCCATTAAAACACATTGTTATAGGTTTTTGTGTTAGCCTTAGAAAACATATTGTAAAGGTTTGAGTGTGAGAAAAAAGAAAACACTTAGGTTTTTTTCTTGAACCTGGCAAAAGGATCATTGATAGTGGAAAATTTTAAGTGGAGCTTGAGGAGTGGATGTAGGCAAAGAGTTGGCCGAACCAATATAAATCCCATGTTTGATTTTCTTCTCCTTACTCTTTTTATATTTTCATATTAATTTGTGCTTAATTAAATTTGATTGAGATTAATTTCTTTATTTACTTAATTAATCTTGATTTATTATTCAATTACTTTAATTGTATTGTGTTTAAGTAATTAAATTTCTTCCGCTATTTGTTTGAAAGTTTTTTAATTGAGAATTTAAGTTTGTTTTAATAAACAACCAATTCACCCCCCCCCCCCCCCCTCTTGGTTGCCATAGGAATTTCAATTGGTATCAGAGCCTAGTGCTCTTTTGATTACCTTAAGTTGAGTTAAAGATCATGGCAACCAAAAGTGAATTTTATAGTTTTAAACCATTTTTTCATGGAAATGATTTTCTCTTTGGAAGCATAAAATGGAGTTTTTCTTTGATAGTGATGGCATTGTTTTGTGGGATGTTGTTGAAAGTGGTTTTTGCATTAATAAACCAAGGGGTGATTGGAATGAAAATGATTTGAAATTATTTTCTTTAAATCTCAAAGCTATGCAAATATTGATGAGAAGTTGTTTAAGTGATGATATTTATGCTAAAATTTCTTCATGCCTTAATGCTCAAGATATATGGAATTCTCTTGATTCCATATATAGTTCTAATAAGTGTTGCCTAGTTGATGAATGCGTAGATAATGAGAAAATATCCTTACATGAACTAGAAGAGCAAAAGGATAAAGACCAAAACACTTATATGGAAAGCTCTCAAGATTTCTCCATCAATGACAATGTTTGCATGATGGCTCATGAGGAAGAGGAAGTACAAGCTAGAAGAGAAAGAAGCATGGAGTGCTCAACTTCCTCAAGCACTAGTGAGTAATCAATTGAGGAGGACTTCAACGAGGTAACATCAAATCTTTATTCCTCTAGTTGTTGTGATGATGATGATGAACTTTTATATGATGATTTGTAGAAAGGATGCATGGCTATGCATAATGATTTTGAGAAAGCCAAAAGACAAAACAAAATTTTCAAAAATCAAATTGATGATTTGAAAAACAAAGTTAAAGCTTTACAAGATGAAATACTTTCGTTAAATTCATCTAAAAACGCTTTACAAAAGGAAAAGTAAAAGTCTTTGATAAAGATACAAGATTTTGATGAACTTGTGAAAGAAAATGAAATTTTCAAAAATGAAAATTAAGCTCTTAAAATTGAGATTGATGAATTTAAGAAAAAGTCTCAAAATCTTAAAACTGTTCTTAAAGAAAATGAATTTCTCAAAAACGAAAATGATGAGTTAAAATATTCTTTTTCAAAGTTTTCAAAAGAAAACGAAAATTTAAATATTTCTCTTAGCTTTCAAAAATCATCATGTATAATATATAAATCAAATTGTGATGGTCCATCTACTTCATCATGCATAGCTAAATTTTATAGAGCAAAGCATGATAGAACATAATCATTCACTCACGTGCATAGAAATGCTAAAAGAATTCATTCACACACCAAAGTTAAACATAATCACGCATTCATGAATAAGCCATATAGAAAGCAACAACCTTATAGGCCAATTGCTTCTAAGGGCCAACATTCTCAAAATCAAGCTCCTAAGAAACATCATTCATTTCATAATTATCATTTGAAGCATAACAATGATGTTCTTAGAGCCAAGAATGGCAAAAGGCATTATCTTAGCAATGCATGCACATTTCATGGTTATTGTTATTATTGTCATGCATATGGGCATAAAGCTTACTTTTGCAATTCCAGGAAAATAGCTTATCATGCATCACCACATAGACATGGAACTAAAATGGCATTTAATAGATATTATTTCTATTGTGGTGATTTTGATCATATTTCCTACAATTGTGCTTTAAAATATAAAGGACCTAAAACTAAGTTGAATTGGGTTCCTAAGGGAACATGTACTAACCTTGAAGGACCCAAGTATGTTTGGGTAACAAAAGTGTCAAATTGATTTATTTTGTAGGAAAATAAATCTATCAATCAAGTAAAGCTTGAAATGAAGAAAATTCCACATGTTTGATTGGTGGATACAAAGAGTAAAGAAAATGCCATTTTATGCAATGGATATAAAGCTTCAATGAAAGCAAAGGCATTTTATGTGAAAAAGCTAAAGAGATGTCAAAAGACATGGAAGACTTCTTAAGGAGCATAATGATGAGATTACTCTATGATTTTAAAGAACTCTCCTTAAGAGGTATGCTCTACTCCTCACTATTTGTGATAGTGTGATGAGTTTTGTGGTGATGGTAATTATTGGATAAGTGATTATGATTATGATGAGTTTTATGAAAACTATGATCCAAATATGATTTTAACTTTTTATAAAAATGAGAATTTATGAAAATAACCTTTTGAAATGAAGAATTGGTTTTAAGATTTGCACAATGAGATTTATTCCAAAATTCCTATTTTAAAGGTTTCTAAAATGAAGAATAGTTCTTTAAAAGAATGAATTCTTGGAACTTAAATCTTTTATTTTTTTAAAAGGCTATTTGTTTCAAAGATATCAAGTTTCATGTTTGACATAAACTTTCTTTTAGTTCATCTTTCTCACAATCATTTAACTTTCTTTGAGAAATCATCTACATCTCACTTTTATGATTCTTGTGAATCTTGTGATGAGTTGTGTAAAGATGATTATGTTTATGATTTTGATCAAGATGAGCTTATATCTTGATTAAACATTTTCATTCTTAAATGTTCAAAGTGGTTTTGGAAATGATTCTTTGAAAATAAAAAATAAATTTTAAAACGAGTTTGTGAAATCAAATTTTTGATTTCTCAAAGTTTATAAATTATTATTTTTGGCCTCATTAATAACTCATCAAGTTCATAATCACTTATCTTTGTGAAATTAACTCACATCTCTTCACTTCATGTCATAAGTAGTTAGCCATTAAGGTTAAAATTCATTGTTATTATTGTTTGAATTTTTATCATGAATTTTATTGCCTTATCGGAAAGTTCCATTTGAAACTTTTTTTAATGGACACTTTCAATATGCTAACCCCCAAGGATCCAAGTTTGTTTGGATACCAAAGAGAATATAAGTTCATTTTTCTTATAGATGTATATGAAATCCATAAATATCAAGAAATGGTGGTATGCAACAAGACACGTAACAGGCCGTTACAAACTTAATGGGCAGTGATGTTTAAAAGCAAGACACAACGAGCCGTTTCATAAGTAATGCCCATTTACATTTAAAATGTAACGACAGTTACACATGGCCAAAATTTTTCCAAAATGGCAATAGGTTCCACGAGCTGGAGGCAATTGCAACGGCCTAATGTAACGACCCATTACACATATAATGACCAGTTACACTTGTGCAACGGACCGTTACACCTAGATTTATAAACACTAGCACATAAGCAATGAGCCGTTACAACTACAACGATCATGGGACTCATGATCATGGAGATTTAAAGAAAGCCCATACCATTCAAATGCTTTTTCATAGTGGATTTTCAAAGCATATTTCAAGAAAAGGAAGAGGAAATGAGACAACTATTAAGGGGGAGCTATTGGCATGAAAAAGTTGGTAAGACAAGCTTCTTTCCTTTTGATATATTCTTGAGTTGATTACTTTATTTGTTATCTCATGCATTTCTTGAGCGTTATGTTTTATGCTTATTTTCCCTTTGGATTATGATAAGACATGTGCTTAGTATTTTATCTTACAGCCTTGTCATGCTTGGTATGTAATGCTTTTTGCTATCATGTTATCATTGATATTCATTTCCCTTAATGTGATATCTTTTAAGGCACATATATTTTCTTTACAAGATATATGAGTTTGCTTGCATTCATATGTTCCCTTTTTCCTTTATGTTTTCAATTAATGACTGTGTCATGTTTGAATATCTTTTTTCCCATCCTATACATATTCATATATTTTATCTTCCTTATTTATGGCATTATTTGGAGATAATGTTTATTTGAGGGGGAGATAAATATTTTTGAATATGCTTGGATTACCTTTGAAAGGGGGAGAAATATATACTTTATTTCCTGGATGAATCTAATCCTTTGCTCCTAGAAAAGATGATTGAGTTGATATTGTAGGCAAGCTTGATGAGTCAAAGTTATTCAATATGATGAGCAACCTAAGCTACACAAGAAGCAAGATGTTATCCAACAAAACTTCTTAAACAAAGTGATTAAATAATCCATCAACGAAAGCAAATCATTTCAAGTATCATCATCATCAAGGCATCATAAAGGATATTTTAACCAACCAATCTCAATTTCAATTGGCATCATCATCAAAAATGATTTCAAGGTTAAATCTTCATTAAAAGAGCTAAGCTCTCTTCATCTTTTTCATTTCCAACATCTTTAATTAATTTTTAGCATTTGTATACTTCTTATACCTATTTTGAATGATTTCAAAAAGGAGAAGTTTTTATTTTGGAGACTATGTTTTGTCATCATCAAAAAGGGGGAGAATGTTGACCTCAAGGATCCATTAGTGATTTTGATGATGCAAAACATTATCTTAATGCTAATTTGCTTGCTAAGTGTTTCATAGGTGATGGAATGCATAAGAACATTTGATGAAGATGGTCAAGTGATATTAATGAAGTTTTAGAATGCATTGTGAGTGATGACAAAGATTATAAGTGATGATGATACAGTCCTTAATGCTGTCCAAGGCGATGGCGTTGTGATGGAAACTCTGGTTTATGTTCTGGATGCCCCAACTGGAGATGAGGCTTAGAAGAAGGTAATTTTGAAATGGATTTGGATGAAGAAGGTGATGAAGAGGAAAAGGAGGACTGAGATTATTAACTGAAAGTTGTGCCTTTAATGGTGAAAGAATTCTATAATTCATCACCAACTTAAATACCCAGTTTGACACCTTTCAAACTGACACCTACGAATGCTTTAATCATTTGGAGGAATACTTCAAGGTATAATATGAAGTTTGAAAAATGTGCTGATAAGTATTAGATGGAGAGTTTCATAAGTGGATAGGTTTAAGTGTAAACCTATTTAAAACACTTGGGAAGATGGTTAGACTAAGCTTGGGAAAGGGTATTAGCTTATGTGGATAGGTTTAAGTGTAAACCTCATTAAAATACTTGGGATTTGGTGAGAGTTTGAGGATGATGAGTTAAGAATGTTATTTGGAGAGTTTTGGGAATGCTAAAAGACATTGGTGGTTTTAGTTTTGAAGATTTGAAAACTAAATAATGTTGGGACTGCACTAAGTCTATTTTTGGAGTAGCTTTTTGATATAGCTATGGAGATGGTATATAGTTTAATTATATATGGATGAAAAGCTACGAATGTCTAGTTTCTAGATCAAAAACTAGAATTCAATTTGGAGCATTGATTTTGGAGTTTTAGATTTTTAAGTGAATTATGCTCAAGATTGAATGCAGAAGACTATACAGATAGGTCATGTTCGAAATGATGTTAAAAATTATATAGAATGAATTTTAACCTAAAATTTTATGAGGTTGTAGCCCTAAAAGTCTAGTTTCTTATGGCTTTTGAATCACATGAAAAGGATTTTTAGATTGAGAGAAATTCATATCCGAATGAGACCTGTGCAATTTTCAGAGCACCAAAATCTCCTGATTTTTTAAGGCATCAAGATGATGGAACTGGAAAAATTTTGTGATATACAAAATTGTAGAGAAAGTTCTGAGATATATACCATAAAAATTTCAGAGTATTTGGACATGTAAATAAAAAGTTATGAAGGTTTTAAGATTATAATGACCGTTGTAGAAAGTGTAACGACCCGCTGCAGTTGTAAAATTTCAACAAAAATAAGCAGTAGGGGACACGGGCAAAGCCCAACTCATTACACAAGTGTAACGGGGCATTACAAAGTATAACGGGGCATTGAAAAGTGTAACGGGGCATTGCACTATGTCTGATGATGATTTTAAAGTGAAAAATAGCCGTTGGTTTATGGGTAACGGCTCTATTTTCATAGGAGGTTAAATACAAACACTTGCGACATCAAATGAAACAAGAGAAGAGTTTCTAAACACTCTGGTTATGTAAGAAACAATTTTGAATCATCATCAAGCTCCAAAATCATCAAAAACCCACATATTCTTATTTTAAATTTCAAATATAATATTTGTGGGTTCTTAGTTCACTCAACTCATTTGTTAATGCTTTAAAACCTTGAGAGTAAGTTGATAAAACTTTTCATTCTTTTATTTCATCATTGTTAAAGGTTTAAGTGTTAGCCTAAGAAATACTTGAGTTTTGAGGTTTTTGTGTGAGCCATCAAAACACATAG
Source organism: Bocquillonia castaneifolia (assembly GCA_948193215.1). Taxonomy (NCBI): domain Eukaryota; kingdom Viridiplantae; phylum Streptophyta; class Magnoliopsida; order Malpighiales; family Euphorbiaceae; genus Bocquillonia; species Bocquillonia castaneifolia. The sequence goes on along the minus strand of CANYLF010984586.1, from coordinate 3,818 downwards.
TTGAAGGTTTTGTGCTAGCCATTTAAACACATTGTTATAGGTTTTTGTGTTAGCCTTTGAAAACACATTGTGAAGGTTTGAGTGTGAGCCAAAGAAAACCCTTGGGTTTTGATCTTGAACCCGACAAAAGGATCATTGATAGTGGAAAATCTCAAGTGGAGCTTGAGGAGTGGACGTAGATAAGGAGTTGGCCGAACCACTATAAATCCTGTGTTTGATTTTCTTCTCCTTACTCTTTTTTATATCTTCATATTAATTTATGCTTAATTAAATTTGATTAATATTAATTGCTTAATTTGCTTAATTAATCTTGATTTATTATTCAATTACTTTGATTGTATTGTGTTTAAGTAATTGAATTGCTTCCGCTATTTGATTGAAAGTTTTTTAATTGAGAATTTAAGTTTGTTTTTGATAAACAACCAATTCACCCCACCCCCCCCCCTTTTGGTTGCCATAGGGATTTTAGTCACTATGCCCCTTTATGTGGGTGAAGCAGAAGAGTCGAGGAATCGATGGCTTTTTTTCCTTCCTTCTGAGTCTGTAAAAAGCAAATAACTTAAGTATACATATATGATAACAATTAGAAAAAAAAAAAAACAACATTTATATGGAATTAATTAAGTACAAGTTGAAAAATATTAGCAACTATTGCTCATGCTTAAGCATAGACCTGGAACCACATATATGGGTGGACTTGCTAGCCCCTGGATTTGCAGGCTCGCTATGATGGTTCGTGCTCCACTGGGGCATGTTGCCTGGTAAGCAAGAACTTCCCACCTCTTCTGCCACCCGGACCAGACACTATTAAGGACACTCGTATCCTTCCCCTTCTTCTTCTTCTTCTACTTGTTCTTCATGTTGTGGACAATGTCAGTGAATCAGTTCAACACATGTTTGAAGAAAGTCTCCTCACAGATGCTTTCGACTTGGTCCACCTAAAAGCTCTATAAAGAAAAAACCAAACTTTTTATTAGTTAGTTTAAAAAATAAAGAAAAGCATAGAAATAAATAGTTATTATTTCTTACTTTGAACTCTTTCCAGAAAACACCTCTATCTTTCAGCTTTAAAGACTTCTAGTTAATGCCATAGGGCTTCCACCCATTCTTGAACATATCAACATTAATCTGGAGACCTTACCCAAAGGCTCCAATTTGTCCTTGTATACATTTAAAACATGAAAACAGTTGTCATTAAATTTCATACACAGTAAACAATAATAATAATAATAAGTTAAATTAAATAAACATAAATTTATTTACCTCTTCTTGTCATGTTGTATTGAACAACATTCATATTAGTAGGATGCTCAAGAGACTCCTCTCTAGCATCCTCAGACTCCTCCTCCACCTCCTATTGTATCTCATCTGTCTGAGACACCTCTTTCTGCTAAATCTCCTCCTCCTCATCCCCTAACTGAGGAATTCCTCCTCTACCTCTACCTTTGCCCCTTCTTGACAGGGTCTACAAATATACAGATTTCATCAAAGTAAAAATCGGAGTGCTCTGTGTCAAATCCACAGAGAAATAATGTATTAATAATTACTTTTGATTAATTAACGTCACAAGTGCGAAAATTAAATCCCTTTACGTTATTGGAGTAGAAAAGAAATTAAAAACAATTAAATTTAGAAACTTACGATAAAACTTAATAAATTATATTCAAAAGAATAAAATTAATTATAAAAACAATCAATAATAAAAATCACTAGAGGTCCAAAAATCCATCTAGTGGGGGAAAATGATGAAAAATCAATAGTTAAATCGTTTAATCAAAGAATTCCAAAATTGTTTACATCCTTTCCTAAGGCAAGAAAATGTACAATTTACTAATCTTCCAATGTAAATCTGAATTAATCGAACCCATTAAAGCAATTCTTTGAAAAGCCAATCCCCAATTAGAAAATTAGATGATATATATATATATATATATATATATATATATAAAGCACAAAAGTTCATACAACCATTGAAATCAAGAATTAACAACCAACTAGAATTCAATTCTACCTCTAGTTGGGGGACTTGTTCCCAATCATAATTGAATTAAACATAAATATGATAAATAAAAAATAAAATAGAAGCTAAGGAATGATAGAACTTAGTCTTGTGCAAGATGAAGTTTCACTTCAATCTTCATCTTCAAAATAGAAAAGAGAATTTTTATTTGCTTTTGAGTTTTCCAGCCATCCCCCCCCCCCCCCTTGCCCCATTTTGATGTTTATTTATAGTGTTAAGGTTTCCTACTCTAATAGGGATTCAACCACTTAAGGAAGTTTCCTATGTGAATTAGGAAATTAAGGATGCACACATGTCTTCCCTTGCAACAAGATTTTGGGGTCCTTAATGTCTAAAAATAAAAATTCTTAAAACATAAGAATATTAGAGTTGGATGTCTTCTTTACATGTCCTTTTCAATCGCCTCAATCGGAGTTCTATAGCAAAAGTTATGGTCGAAATAATGTTCAAAGTTCTGAAATCTGAAAATCTGCCTTCATCCCTTTACTAGATCGGTGGTCCATCCAGGTTTTACTAAATGGGACCGAAGGTCGAGTCTAGATCCTGTTTGTTGCATCTGGGCAATTTCTGGACTTGAGGTTCGGTCCAGGTCCCAATCTTGGATCAGAGGACCGGTCCAGGTCCTTAACTTCCCGATTTTTGATTTTTTTTGATTCCGTTTCTTATGAATTGAGCTTCGATAATTAATTCCGGACATAGAAAAGTCTAGAATAAATTATCACCTTTGATTAATTAACCAAAAACTTAGAAAAAAAAAAACTCCTCAATTTAGCTTCTTTAGCATAATTTTCTTCAAAATCTGAAATTAGACGAAAACAAACAAATAATTGCCAAAATTAATCTAAAGTGGTGAAAATTAATTAGAAAAAGCACACTCTGGACATATACAAATATGTCCCTATCACCTCCTCTACCCCCTCTTCGCATATCAGTTAGAAACTAAATCAATAGTTCTATAATAAGGCAAACATACATGCATAGATCAGATAATCACCAACAAATGCAAAAAGTGTTTAAGTATGATATTGTTCATCATTATCTGTGTCATGGTATATTGGTTCACTATCATCAGATGTGGTAACTTCAGTTTGAAACTCTTCTTCTTCACCCGTTTTGTCCTTATTTTCAATTATTTGTTGATCAATATCATAACATGCTACTAAAACAATGTCTTTATCATCACCACTGCTTGAATAGAAACATCCTCAATGTCATCATGTTGAAATGGTGATTCTATTACACCAGTGGTTGATGATTGAGGAATATCAATGGAACCTTTAGCTTTTATCTTGCACATAGCTTACCAATGAACTCTATCCCTTTTACCACCCAGATATTTATAATAATAGACTTGTGAAGCTTGTGCGGCTAGAACAAAAGGCACATACTTGTTAAATCACCTTCTTTTGTTCACATCCACAAGTTTATATCGAGGATGTATAATTGTTCCCAAATTTAGAGTTGGGTCATACCATTCACAATTGAACAAAACTATCTTTTTTTATTGGACGTGATTGAAATTCTAACTCTATCACTTCCACGAGAGTCCCATAATAGTCACTCTCAGATTCAGAATAAGTAGATCGGTTAAAACAAACATCACTATTCTTCGTGGCACGGTTACTAGCATACGAATTAGTGTGAAACCTAAATCTGTTTACACTGTAACCGTTATAAGTTTTAACGTGTTTGAAGAGATCCTGGGATATGCTTTGGAGGTAATGATTTAAAATATTATTCAAAGGTTTAGGGGATTATATAACATAACATATAATATGCATTGTTAAAGAATGATATA